>JADBJO010007726.1:65000-67500 GCA_016801955.1 Conus betulinus | reverse complement strand
TTGTCCCGGTTAGCTTGCTCACCATTCCTGTGTTGCTTATTTAATGTAAAACTTGAAAAAAAAATGCCTAGTCCTGTACTCTGTCTTTGTTCTTGGCGGTAACTAACCCCCATTCTTTCCAAATTTTGTAAAACTTAAAATTCTCAACCTGTACTGCAAAGTTTGTTTTGTGCGTTCAATGTCCGATTCGTCAGAGAGATAGGTGTGGACATTAATGTGAATGCAGCACAAGGTAACGTTCTCCAAACACGCTATTAATCACCATTTTAGGTAGGTATACATCATCTTGCACACGTACATCGCCTAACACTTGGGACGAGTCATACCCGATCAAAAGTCAAATATCCACACATGACGATGATTTGTTCTACAGTAGACATGAATGTGTGACCTGCCGATATTAATTGTCACCCGGGGTAACATGATGTACCGGGATGACAATTTGCACTACAATGTCAGTGCAAAATAACGTTTGTGACAATTTGTAGGGGGTGACAGGTTTTGCCCCAACAGGGGCGATGCAATGTGCTCAGTGCCACCTTTGAGCAGCAGTTTTCATTCAGCAAGGAGATATCCGTTAAGACGAATACACACACACACACACACACACACACACACACACACACACACACACACACACACACCCTCTCTCTCTCTCTCTCACTCTCTCTCTCACTCTCTCTCTCTCTCTCACACACACACGCGCGCGCGCGCGCGCACGCACGCACGCACGCACACTAATTATACTGCGGCACGCCAAGGAACGACGCGATTTAACGTGATACAGAAATGTTTTGAAATATAGACCACCAGTAGTCAAAACCTTATTTGAAGTTTACTCGTTCTTAGTGTATATCCTATGTCTGCGTTTCCATGTGTTCTGTTTCAGTTTTGTTCAAAGTTCTGAACAGTAAATGGGAATTTCAGATGAACTGTGTTTAATAAAACCCACTGTAATCATTTGGGGAGTTGGTAATCTGAGGTCATACGTAAAGCATCCACACAAATTTGTCGTTGTTGCTGTTGTTGCCGAAACAAAGTAAGGCAAAACAAACACATAACAAAAAAATTCTAGGCAAAAGTAAAAACGGAACGTTCATTATACATAACAAGTAATATCTAGTTCTAATGTGGAGAATGGACGTCAACGCATCAAATCTGCACCACTCCATCTTGGTAATCCAATATGTAGACTCTATACAAAACGTCTAATGATCTTTTTTTTTATGAAGAATGACATCAGACTAATATTCATGATTGAAATCACTCTTGTTAGTGTGGTCTCAAAACTTAATGGATGTGGTGTAGCGTATATGGACTAGTCCGCACGCAGTGACGCCTCCTTGATGAAACTGAAGCTCTCGTTATATCAACAGAAATGACATCTGACGGAAGAATGATCATGACCTTTTCCCTTTTTTGATGAAAGTAATGACATTATCTGATGAGTGACTTAAAAATCGCCTTATTACAATACAGACAGCAATGACATTTTTGACAACTGAATGAATGCCATTGGCCTATATCAACGCTCTCTCGAGCTGTCAGAATCAATGATGCTACCTTTAAAAAATCAGGTGTATCAAAGGTCACTCGCTGAATTCTCAATGTCAGTTACTTTGTTTCAAGGGACGAAAATGATACTACCATATACACTTTCAAGAACAATGACTACCGCGTAACGGATATGTTAGAATGCGTTGTGTTGTTTCAGTATTACGGAATGAAACCATCATCTTTAACTTCAATGCAAATGGTTTCGTCAATGAGGATGTTTCAAAAACTAATTCTCGACAGAAACGACTTCGTCCTTAAAGACAACGTTAAAACACTATTTATTTTCCAAACAAATGATATTTTTGCTTCAGGATAACTAAAACAATCTTTAAATTTTTGTCACAAAACGCTTAATCCTTCAGAATAAAGTCAAAGACCCTCAGTTTTACTCGACTGCAATGACAATGTCTGTAAAAAAACGTTCTCTTAAACAATGTAAGTACAGTGACATCGTCTATCAAAACGTATCTATATAGATTTGTTGCAGTGACATCGTCTTTTAGATTAGTGTTAAATCACTCCCTTCAATGATTTATTTGACATGACTTCGTCTTTAGAAATACTAGTAAAACTATCTTTAAAAATACCTGCAGTGACCTAATCTACAGGATTACGGTTAAAACAATCTGATAATTCAAATGCAACAACGTTGTTTTTAAGAATACAGTTAAAGTGCTCTGTTTGATTATATATTTGCTCCGACAGCTTTAATAGTGCTTTTAAACGCTCTCTTGCCAGTAACGTAATTGTAACGACATCCAAGATCATCTCTAAGAATGTTGAAACGTCCTTTTTAATTGTTACATTGCGATCATGTCATCTGTGAATGGACTGTTAAAAAGCTCTTTCGATGATTTGATTGCAGCGACACCGTCTTAACGAATGGTGTTAAAACTCTCTTTTAAACACTGAATGGCAATGCCATCGTCTTTCAGAATTCTGT
>JADBJO010007726.1:50000-57500 GCA_016801955.1 Conus betulinus | reverse complement strand
CACACACACACACACACACACACAAACACACTATATGACATAGATATTCACAAAGTCATATAGCCTAACACGACATACAAACATACGCACACGCGCGAACACACACATAAACAGAGAGAGAGAGAGAGAGAGAGAGAGAGAGAGAGAGAGAGAGAGAGAGAGAGAGAGAGAGAGAGAGAGACAGACAGACAGACAGACAGACAGGAGACACACGGACAGAATAAAAAAAAAAAAGATGGGAATGGAGGTGACTGAGGATCGGTATGGGGCTGGAGAATGGAGGAGGGAGGGGGGTGGGGGGCTCAGCATGAATCATAGCCCTTGATGAGACGAGATTCTGGGGAGTTCAGCCAGTGGGAGCGATTCCACGTTGCAACATCTCACGGCAAGAAAAGCTAACCGCAGTGGGGTTGGCTAGAGTAGCGCGGTCTGACTTGCAAAGATGGCGGCACAGTGGGTCGGCCTGAGGATAAGGATGTTGCCAATCTGTTTTACTGTACGTCGCCGTGTAAAACCAGCTGTGTCTGTTAGCTATCTGAAGTTGACTATTGTCATACTTCTCATTGTAAATGTGCTGAATGTATCGGGATAATATCATGACTGTCGATCTTTTTTTTTCAGGATCGTTTCTTCTCACAGTATCTTCCCTACTTTCTTTTAAAGAACCGTTTTCATTTTTTTTTTGTTAACTTGATCGAATCCAGATCTAAATTCTGAAACGGGGTTTTGAACGGGGGAGAAGAAAGGATCAAAGAAGCAATCGTCTCGCAGTGTGCCTTGTGTCAGTTCTTCGGATGTCTTGTTGTCGTGATCTCGATGGAACCTACCTATCAAAGTCTCATTGTTAAAAAAATAAATAAATGAATAAATAAATAAATAAATAAAAACCTGTTGCACACAGTGATTCTCTGAGGGTTGAAAAAAAAAAAGCTGAGGTGGTATGGAAATGTGACAAGACCAAGTGGACCACCCCCAGACCAGCCATCGAGGAACAGCACCCAGGAGAAGAGCAGAGCGAGCAGACAGAGGAAGAGGTGGACAGACTTCTCCTTCAGCGATCCCCGTCGTCATGAAAAAGATCCGGTGCTGCTGTGGTAAAAGACTGCCGACAGCCTTAATGACGTCCCGGGTCCCCACAGCTTCTGCCTGAGGTCCGCTGCTCTGGGACACACGTCTGCTGTCACATGCTGTCGCTGGCTGAGATAGGACTGGACAGTGTAGACTGGCGTCTGTGGAGCAGTGCCACGTGAGCATTTATATGTGAGAGAGATCTTCAGCCTGAAGAGGTGCGAGAGTAGCTGACAGTGTCTCTGGTGTGACCAGTAGCGGCCTAGTCTGTCCATTTGGTAAGCACTGCCCGGTCCCAGGCCTGTCTGCAGACGTTGTCTCCACGTGTTCCTGAAGTGGCTTTTTTTTTTTTTTTTTTTTTTTTTTTTTCAAGGGTCTGGATTTTTCTTTACGACATTTGGTAGGTATATATTTTTTTCTCCTGCTTGCTACCCAGCAGGGACAGTCTGTCAGTTTCTTCATTACCTACAACACCTCACATACACACACGCGCGCCATTACAACGACATGTTTGTTTTAGAGGCAAAGGTTTACTGTTCCCTGCTGACATATTGTAAGTCTTCTGTCAGTCTGTGTGTCTGTATGTGTGTCTGTGTGTCTGTCTGTATGATCTTTCTGTCTTCCAGCCTGAATGTTCCGAGGGAGAGCTCAGCGGTCAGTGAGAAGACCGGGTTAGATGATAAGTTATCTCTTGCATTCACAGTCTGATCAGCATGTAGTATGGCACAGGATTCAGCTCTCATGTTGACGGAGAACTGACCATAGTCCATAGACGTGTGTCAAAGCTACGTAGTAGACACCATCTCACACGTTTCGCGGCACATTTTCCCCAGTGCTATTGTTGTGCACTTTGTTGCAGTCAGTTGGAGGTGAGTGTGTGTGTGTGTGTGTGTGTGTGTGTGTGTGTGTGTGTGTGTGTGTGTGTGTGTGTGTGTGTTGGGGGGGGGGGGGGGTGCGGGGGATCTAGTTCCTGTCCAGCATTGCAGGGCTCAGGGATTCCAATTCTACTGCTGTATACTCTTCTTTTGCTGCGACTCTAGAGACATCGAAGATGGGAGATGGAACATCCGCTGAAATATTCTTCATAGCTTGAAGCACTTCCCTGAACCAACGGGGAATGTTCACCATGTTCTCGCTGCAGCAGTTCTTGACCAGGTGATTTGGACTCTCTCATTTGATACTGTTGTTGGTCAGAGCCTGAAGCTTAGAGTGCAGATGGAGAGATGGGAACCTCTTCAGTTTCTCACTTGATTTTCAGGAACGTATCGAAGAAAAAAAAAAGATACAGCCGAAGGTGCGGGTAAGACCCAGAGAAGACCCTCAACTGCCGAACAAACCAGCTGGAAGCAATCCTGCACCACTTTTGGAAGCCTGTGCTGTGTTCACATAGGGTCCAGGCGCGCGCACAGGGCATCCCGTTAACACGTGAAGGGACACAAATGCTCCCTGGCAGATGCCATTGTGTAATGGCCACTGAATGTGACACGACAGAACCTTCACAGGATCGTTCCCATGGGTGTACCATCCCCTATTTCATGACTGCAGAGCCCACCGGCAAGAACGCCACCGTCAAGCAACTGCCGTGTGCATCCCGTATCTTCACTCGTTGCTGTTTCGCTGATAGGTGATGACAGTACAGTCTTGTTATTTCTCTCCTGGATTAATGGAGACAAACCAGCTTCTCCATTCAGCCATGAGAAGTGATGTCATAAAATACCGCCTGTGATGATTCTGAGGTTGACATCCCTTGCCTCAACCAGATGGTCAGTACTACTTTCAGTTGATGCGGACCAGGGATGGAAGCGGATTTCCTTGAGGGATCAGACAATTCCAAAGAACACTTCTATCAGGATCTTCATGTTGGCGCTCCACCGGGTGCCAGTCTTTCTTTTCTTTTTTTTCTTTCTGCGTACGCAGGCTGATACTCCTGCGGACACTATCTGTATAGACAGGCAGTGGAATTTTGTGTGTATGAGCTTTTTTTTTTTTATCCCGCCATTAAGGCAGCCATGCTCCATCTTCGGGGAAAAGGTGCCAGTCATTTTGGTCCTCATCACAAACGTCTTTTTCACCCCCTACCCCCACCTCCGATCCGGTCAGTAGTGCTAGGTGGACCAGGAGCTTGCCGTTACCCTGACATTTTGCCCACACAACGGCCGGAGGTGGACAACCGGTGCAGCGTCCATCACTGGCACTGTCCTGGTTGGTTCCCAGACCAGCTGTCAATGACCAGTGATGGCGGGGGACTTCCAGCAGGTAGACATGTAACTGATTATGTCTTGGAGGCTGCCATGTTCTCATCATCAAGTCTAGCTCCACGACTGCATAGAAAATTGGTGCCTGAAGGGTATGAAGTAGGCGGTGTCTTGCGGAATCGGAAAAGCACCGAAGAAGAACACCACATTCGAAGTGACTCCGCAGCAGCTGCGCAATGTCTCCTCTGGTGGGTTGCCTTATGACGACAGGATGTTAAAGGCTGTCTCTGGAACTGCAACAGGGCACACCCATTCTGTAGATGTGTATAGTGGACTTGAAAGGGCGACATGAGGGCAAAGCCTATGAGAGAACAAGTTAAGATGTGAAAAAGAGAGAGAGAGACAGGAATGGGGAGGGGTGGGGGGAGGGGGGTCGTGGGAGGGGGGTGAAAATGAAAGAAAGAGAAGAGAGACAATGAGAGGGAGAGAGAGCGAGAGGGGGGGGGGGGGGGTAGAGAGGGGGTATAAAAGGAGATTGAGGGAGGGCCCAGAGAGGGGTAGACGGGTTTTAGAGAAGGAGGGAGAAAAGAGTGAGTGAGAAAGACAGGTGTGTGTGTGTGTGTGTGTGTGTGTGTGTGTGTGTGTGTGTGTGAGAGAGAGAGAGAGAGAGAGAGAGAGAGAGAGAGAGAGAGAGAGAGAGAGAGAGAGAGAGAGAGAGACACAGAGACACAGACACAGACAGAGACAGACAACAACAGACAAAACAAACAACAAATAACAACAACAAAAAACTATAACTGTACTTTTCCACGCATGACTACCCAGACCCTATCTCCAATCCAGTGCCAGACACAGCCACCCACCCCCCCCACCCCCCCCCCCCTCCCACACCCCCACACCCCACACCCCGAGATACATCCATCTACCCGGAGAGAGAGGAAGCAAGGTTTGTCATCGTCAGCGGGTCGCAGCATCGCCAGACTCGCCTAGCTCGGCAGAAGATCGGGTGTCGCGCTGGAGTTGTAGTCTTTCTGGCATCCGGCCGTACGTAGTCTGCGAGCTGCAGCATGATGCCGTTAGAACCAAAAGTGACCCTCACTCCAGATTTGAGCCCGGCACTTTTATTTATTTATTTATTTATATATTTATTTATTTTGAGTTTGGTTAGGTTTCTTTTGGTTTGGTCTGATTTAGGGGAATGGGTACCGGGTGGGTAAGGTTGTTGTGATTACTTTTCTTTTCTTTCTGTGTTATCGCCCCCCCCCCCCCCCCCCCCCCCCCCCCCCCCCTTTTTTTTTCTTTTCGCTGTTACTATATTTCTTTGTCTATTTCTGTTTTTAAAATGTTTATTTACTTGTTCTAATAGCCCCCTTTCTTCTTGTATGTGTGTGTGTGTGTGTGTGTGTGTGTGTGTGTGTGTGTGTGTGTGTGTGTGTGTGTGTGTGTGTGTTTTTGCGTTATTTCTATCTTTCTCTGTTTCTATCTTTTTTTTTTTTTTTTTTACTCAATTGGTCCATTGATAGCTTAATCTTTTTTTCTTCATTATGTGTGTGTGTGTGTGTGTGTGTGTGTGTGTGTGTGTGTGTGTGTGTGTGTGTGTGTGTGTGTGTGCTCGCGAACGTTGTGTGTGTGTGTGTGTGTGTGTGTGTGTGTGTGTGTGTGTGTGTGTGTGTGTGTGTGTGTGTTTGCGTGCGTTGTGTGTGTTTGCGCGCGCGCGTGTGTGTGGTGTGTGTGTGTGTGTGTGGTGTGTGTGTGTGTGTGTGTGTGTGTGTGTGTGTGTGTGTGTGTGTGTGTGTGTGTTGTCTGTGTGGTGACCTTTCCAACCTCTCTTTCACTGTTTTCAGATTTATTCGTTGATGCGTGCTTTTTTTTTTTTTCCAAAATCGTTTTCTGTTTTGGATTCCTTGACTGTTTGACTAGTTCATAATGGTCGTTTTGCCGAACACCTGCGCTGCCATCCAGATGATCCTATGTCAGAGGGAAACAGTGTTTGAGAAGCTAAGCCTCCGGTAGCGCCACATGAGCACATTCGTATACACACACACACACACACACACACACACACACACACACACACACACACACACACACACACACACACACACACACACACACACACACACACACACACACACACACACACACACACACACACACACACACACACACACACACACACACACACACACACACACACACACATACACACACACACACACACACACGCGCGCGCGCGCGCACGCACGGACGCACGCACGCACACGCACGCACACACACAGCACACACACACCACACACACACACACACACACACACACACACACACACACACACACACAGAGAGAGAGAGAGAGAGAGAGAGAGAGAGAGAGAGAGAGAGAGAGAGAGAGAGAGAGTTTCCTTATCTGGCACGTATTCCCTACTCATGTTTCTGTCGGTTATCATAATCGAATTGCATTAGTTGATCTTTTTGTTTTTGCTTTGTTCTTCTGAAATTGCATGCTGGATCTGGAATTTCAATCAAATTAAAATGAAGACAGTTATCTGCGTGCCATTCGGCAACACAAAAGAAGTTATGTTGTTGTAGTTAGCGTCTCTGTCTCTGTCTCTGTCTCTAGTCTCTAGTCTCTAGTCTCTCCGTCTCTGTCTGTCTGTCTGTCTGTCTGTCTGTCTGTCTGTCTGTCTCTCTCTCTCTCTCTCTCTCTCTCTCTCTCTCTCTCTCTCTCTCTCTCTCTCTTTTCCCTCTTTTCCCGTTTCTTTCTTTCTTTCTATCAACTTAAAAGAAAAATTACTGTACCGCCGAACGCAAGAGAAAAAGCAAATTACAAGACAAAACACGACGCGTTTCGGCCTCTTTGGTCTCCTTCAGGCAAGACAAACAACATTGAAGACAATGAAAACGAAGAACAGACAATCCCTTTTCCTCCTCAGACTGGGGGAAAAATGGATGTGAGATGGATCTTTGAAGTTTGTTTCAGTTTCCGCCAGTAGTCATCTCACTTTGAAACTATCTTTCTTTCTCTTTCTTTTTTTCTTTATTCTTTTTATTCTTGTTATTTTCTCTTTATTTTGTTTTTTCTTCTTTTTTCCGTTTTCTTTCCTTTCTTTCTTTCTTCTTTCCTCTTTCTTTCTTCTTTCTTCTTCTTTCTTTTTTCTTTCTTTCTTTTCTTTTTCTTTCTTTCTCTTTCTTCTTTTTTCTTTTTTTTTTTTTTTTCTTTCTTTTTTTTTTTTTCTCTTTCTTTTTTCTTTTTTTTCTTCTTTCTTTTTTTTTCTTTCCTTTCTTTCTTTTTTTTCTTTTCCCTTCTCCTTTCTTCTTTTTTTTTTTTTTTTTGTTTTCTTTCTTTCTTTTCTTTGTTTTTTTTTTTTTTTCTTTCTTTCTTTTCCTTTTTTTTTGTTCTTTCCTTTTTCTTTGTTTGCTTTTTCTTTTTTTCTTTTTTTCTTTTTTTTTTTCTTTTTCTTTCTTTCTCTTTCTTTCTTTCCTCCCCTTGCTTTCTCTTTTTCTTTCTTCTTTCTTTCTTTTTCTCCTTTCTTTCTTTCCTCCTTCTTCTTTTTCTTTCTTTCTGTCTCTTTTCGTTTTCTTTCTGCTGTCTTTCTTTCTGCTGTCTCCTTCGTGTCCCCCCTCCTTGGAACTGCTCCTCTGCCGCTCATTCCGATCCTCGGACCCTCGCCACAGGCAGTTCCGGCACCGGCCAGTTTGTTGTTGATGTTGTTGTTGTTGTTTGTTATCGATGTTGTTTGTTGTTGTTGTTTTGTTTCGTTTTCTTATGTCTGGATCTCCGGTGTTCTCTCTATGGTATTTCTGCCACAACGCTCATTCCGGTCTGACTATACAAAACCATATCAGGTGTGATCTTCAGTCTATCGCAGTGAGTGACAACGTCGACAGTCCACAGAGAGTAATCAGCATCAGGTCGTCCTTAGGCCACCCAGCGGTGGAGACACTGCACTGCAGTTGAGACACGTCGGTAGTGTTGTTTTGATTGGATTTACGAAGGACATTACTTCTTAAGTCTTATAACGATGACAATGTCTCTCGGTCGTGAAACCGCCAAAGTTGACCCCATGAAAAAGAATCGCCCGAAGGCGAGGGAGGGACCCAGAGAAGCACAGTCTTCAACTGCCGAACAAACCAGCTGGGAGCAATCCTGCACCACCCTTGGAAGCCTGTGTTCAGAAAGGATGCAGGCACGCACAGAGCATTTCAATTGAGACGTCACGGGACATAATTGCTCCCTGGC
>JADBJO010007726.1:35000-45000 GCA_016801955.1 Conus betulinus | reverse complement strand
GCGTTCCCATGGAGGAGAAAAAGAAGCGCTACAAAGGCACACCGAAAGCCTCGCTGTAGTGCTGTAGCATCGCCCCTGCCTCTTGGAGAGAAGCTGCACAAGATCGCTCAACTTGGCGCACCATGATCAAATCTGACGTGGAAGACTTTGAAACGAGGCGAGTGGTGGCACAGGAGCAAAAATGTCAACTTCGAAAAAACAGAGCAAACGCCAACTTTTAGCCAGGCTCACCTCTAAATCTGCCCTGCCCACAATGCATCAGACTATTTAATGCGAGACTCAGCCATCTTCGTGCATACACCACCACCCAGTAATAGCAGAAGTCATGGTCATCTTCGCCTGCGGACAAACAAACACAAGCCGTATTAAGCTCAAAACATCGAGAAAGAAATCCTCGGAAACAAAGCGTAGTGGGGAAGGCTCTTCAGACTTGGCAAGTGACTCAGCCAATGTTAGCTAGGTACCCAAGTCTGACCATTGCTTAAGCTAAGGCGTAGGTCGGACATCTGCTAAGTCATAGCCATGAGACCCTCCTCTTCAGTTCTCTCATTTCAGTCATTAACTCATTCATCCATCAGCTTTAAATCATGTGCGGTGTGGTATCGGAACTTAGCAGATGTGGCGTTGGCATGTAAGGACTAGTCCGCACGCAGTGACACCTGGATGATGACACACTAGTCAATCATCCCCGAGAAGGAAACTGTGAAAACAGACCTTTGTGGACTGGACCTGTCAGCCATGAAGGTACCCAGCAAGGAGAGAGAGAGAGAGAGAGAGAGAGAGAGAGAGAGAGAGAGAGAGAGAGAGAGAGAGAGAGAGAGAGAGAGAGAGAATTCCAATTCAAACTGTAAAGTGACCCGAAGACGGAAAGCGTTAGTAGGAGCCAACAGACAAACCGTATTATACACCAGCGTGACACGTATATACACGTACACATTTCTACCTGTAATGGCATATGGACCTAAATGGGGAACACAGAAGACTGCACTTTTCAAGACATGTTTTGGTATAATTAAATCATTCAGTCTAAACATTCGAACATTATGTCTGTGAGTTTGCAAACAAACCTATATTCGTCTATTGTTTCGGTTGATCCTCAACATTCTTGATATCATATCAATACACTATCAATATCATATGTTAGTGTACAATACTTTTACTCAAAACGGAACAAGTAAAGCATCGGCATCTTTAAGTCTGCTCCGCCTTCTTCTGGCATGCGAGTCCCACCGCATCATCCGTCCTAGTCATGTTTTTATAAGGGATATTTGTAAACCATTGGTGTCAGAATGGCTGTATGCATCGGTCTGCAAGTAAGTACATGTGATTTTCGGAAGTGGGTTTAACCCTTTTTGCATATGATTTTCGGAACTCAGTTTAACCCTTTTCAATACACGCAAGTTCACAGCCTTGGCAGATCTCCTGCTTGAACGGAACGGATATATTTAACTTAAATTCTATCATCTCAAAATCATTTTGCCAAGTGTGAAAAAAAAATCACCTGGTTACTGTCAAGTAATTGTAAAGCAAGGTATTAGAATTTCATGAAATGTGCTTTCGGTCTTCCAGTGTTTTGATAAACAAAACATTGTTCTTTTTAATCACACGAACAGATCGGCTGCCTCATTTCAACTCTAATTATCTGGAAAACTATTCGACGAAACTGTACAAAAACTCTACACTGTAACACAAAAAATCGATTAACTGACAATATATCAAAATTCTTTTTATGTTATGTATCTTTGACTTTCAATGCTTCGACCAGTTCGAACACTATTTTACTTTTACATAACTCCGTGATTGAATGTACACAGTGGACTCTGTTTTGATCCAAATACTCCAAACCTGTAATTTTCGTATACATAGCTCTGACTTTCAGTCTGTCAATGTTGAGAACTGTAACGTGCATAGTAAACACTGGTAAAAGTACATTTCAGATCTGATGTAAGGACGCAGCTTTGTGGCGCTGCTCAACGGCGTCCGAGCATTGCCCAGTCACAGAGTCGAATAGCAGTGAGGAAGCTGACCAGCTGGCAACGGAAGGAGGACAGCAGCTCCAACTGGAGCAGGAAATCTTTGAAGAAGCCAAAAGCATTATCAGGGAGAACCAGAAAAGAAGAAGGCTTGAGCAGCATCCAGACTTTAACAAAGAAGGACGCAGACTACCTGCTGCCCAGACCAGACCAAGTGAGCATTGTGAGACTGAGGACAGGGCACTCCAGACTCGAACACCACATGTTTACAAAAATTCATATTGGCGAGTCTTCAGGGTGTCCATGTGGTACAGCCCCAATGATGGTGGAACACTTCCTGCAAGACTGTCCCATACATAAAAAAGCGAAGAGCAGAGACCTGGCCTGCCAACACACAGACGAGGGAGAAGCTCCGTGGATCTCAGGAGGGCCTCTGCCGTACTGTAGCCTTAGCCAGCGCCTTTGGGGTTCCTGTCTGAATGTATCAACAAGCAGGAAAAAGGTCCAATGAGTGAAAGAAAGACTCAAAGTTTCTGAGCATGAACACACTCCAGATTGGGATGAATAGCCTCAACAGTCTGCCACTAAGGTACTGCAGACTACAGTTGTAGTCTGCACTGTCCTGTGCTGAGCTGTGTTTCAGGCAGACTACTAAGGTACAGCGGACAACGGTTGTAGTCTGCACGGTTCTGTGCTGAGCTGTGTTTAGGCAGACTACTAAGGTACAGCGGACAACGGTTTGTAGTCTGCACTGTCCTGTGCTGAGCTGTGTTCAGGCAGTCTACTAACTCTCCTGCAGGCGCTACGCAGTGTCACGCTTGTCGTCTGGATGGGTTACAGGAGAGGAGAGACGGGAAGGAGGAGGAACGAAAAATAGCAGTAGCCTAACACGTTCATCCCAGTGAAAGGCAACATAGACCATCTCTCTCTCTCTCTCTCTCTCTCTCTCTCTCTCTCTCTCTCTCTCTCTCTCTTCCCCCCCCCCCCCCCCCCCCCCCCCCCCCCCCCTCTCTCTCTCTGAGAGTACCACTCACAGTGAAACACATTCTTTTAGAGTGTTGGGATTTGCATGATGTGAGACATAATCATTTTTACAGCAGACTCCATGGAAACCTTGTTCAGAGATGTCCTACCTGATATGATCTTTGAATTTCTGAAAGAGATTAACATTTTTAATCCGATGTAAGTTTTTACAGAAGAAAGGTTTTTTTTGGGGTTTTTTTTTTAACAAAATTTCCGGTGCTTTTAGAAAGTGTATTTTAAAGCGCTTTCTTTGTCCTCCCCCCCCCCTCCCCCCTCCTCATCTGCATATTTTCTCTTCCTTCCTTCTAATCTTCGCCAAATCGTTAATATAATAAATGGAGTAAATTTTTTTGCATGTACTTGTTTTTTTCGTACTACTAAATTCTTCAACAATATCACAGTCAAATTGTTTTTTTTCTTTTCTTTTGCGCGGAGATGATTCGCCATACGTGTAAACTTTGCATGCTTTTTGAGTCCACGAAAAGACTTCACAATGCAACGCAGACAGCTTACTCGCAGCGCTGATATGAAGGTCGTCGACAATGGAAAGTCACTTACTGTCGTCGTGATAAGAACTGGCGTGGTTGCTCGTATGTGTGGTGAACTCAGTCATCCCTCAAGGTATTTTTCTTAATTGTAATTGTTGTTGTTGTTGCTGCTTTAATTTCCTTCCTTTATCTTTTTTTCTAATGGTAGTGTGATTTCGTTTGTTTGTATTTATTTGTCTTCGTGTTTTAATTCAAAACGTCTACTACTCATCTCATCTAAACATTGGTTGAAGTTTTGCTTTAATGAACATGTATTTTTTTTTCCTTGTCTGATTTATCGTGCATTCTGAATTCATGAAAGTACTGAATGATGAACGTAAAGTTCATCGTGAAGAATGTTGTGGCTATTGCCCACGACGTCAAGTTTTAGTGAACGTGTTAGCAGTTATAGGGAAGGGGTGGTCTGGTAGAATAAAGATCAATATCTCTGTCTGTCTGTCTGTGTCTGTCTGTCTGTCTGTCTGTCTGTCAGTCTGTCTGTCTGTCTGTCAGTCTGTCTCTCTCTCTCTCTCTCTCTCTCTCTCTCTCTCTCTCTCTCTCTCTGTGTCTCTCTGAATCATTTATTATAGGCCATTTTCCTGTATCCCAATAGCAACTTTTTTTAAAGTCGCACTAAAAAAAAAAAAAAAATCTTCCATGTTTGCATGTTGGTTGCTCAGTCGACGCCGGTGGGTTGAAGTGGTCGCTTTGACCAGATCTGCCAAACTTCGCACTCACAGCAGTAGATGCGTTGCTGATACCTCAACATGTCCTGTTTTCAAGGTTACCATTCAGAATGGAACAACACGCAGCGAGAGAAATGAGGTTGGCCAGGGGAAGAGGATTGGGGTGGGGGGCGGGGGTTGAGGAGGAGGAGGAGGAAGAGGGGGAGGAGGAGGAAAGCGGTTCCAGATGTGGTTTGACCATATTACCCCCCCCCCCCCCCCCCCCACCACCACCACCACCTTCCATCCTTCTCCATCCTCTCACCCCACCCATTCCCTTCCTTCACCCTCCTCTCCCCTCCCTTCCCGTCTCTCTCTCTCTCTCTCTCTCTCTCTCTCTCTCTCTCTCTCTCTCTCTCTCTCTCTGTCTGTCTCTGTCTCTGTCTGTCTGTCTCTCCTCCTCTCGCTCTCAATGTCTGTCTGTTCTCTGTCTCTGTCTGTCAATTCCTCTCTCCCTCCCTCCCTCTGTCTGTCTGTCTGTCTGTCTGTCTGTCTGTCTCTCTCTCTCTGTGTCTCTGTCTCCCTCTGTCTCTCTGTGTGTCTCTCTCTCTGTCTCTGTCTGTCTGTGTCTCTCTCTGTCTGTATCTCTGTGTCTCTGTCTCCTTGTCTCTCTCTGTCTCTCTCTGTCTCTTTCTCTGTCTGTCTGTCTGTCTGTCTTCCTGTCTGTCTGTCTGTCTGTCTGTCTGTCTGTCTATCTCTCTCACTCTCTCTCTCTCTCTCTCTCTCTCTCTCTCTCTCTCTCTCTCTCTCTCTCTCTCTCTCTTTACCTGTTTCCAGACCTTTCAGTGGAACTCCTGTTGTCGGCGTGGTGTGTGGTGTGTGGTGTGGCGGCCGGAGCAGCAGCTTGCCCGCTCCCCCCCCCCCCCCCCCAACCCTCCCCCCACCTCCACTCCTTTCCCTTCCCCACCCGCACCAATCAATGACCACCGGGCTCTGGAAACACCCCCCCCCCCCCACTTCCCCCCACCCTCACTCACCTCCACCACCGCCGCCGCCACCACCACCACCACCACCACCACTGCCGTCGCTCTGCCAGCTATTCTGGTTCCCTCGGCGTTCCCAGAATAGCTGCCACCTTGGCCTCCCGGATTGACCGGCGCGCCGACACTGCCGCCAGAGGTTTGTATGGAGCCGGCGTGTGGCCTGGCCTGGTCCCTGGAATGGCATCGCTGGTGCCAGACTCATTCTTCCTACTACTACTCGTCTTCTTCTTCTTCTTCTTCTTCTTCGTCTTCTTCTTCTTCTTCGTTCATTCATTCTCTCCCCCCCTCCCCTCCTTCCACCCCCCACCCCTCCCCGCCCACCCCCTGTCATTTCTCTCCTCCTCGTCTTCTTCGACTTCTTCTCTCTATTCTCTTTTTCTCCCTCGCTTCTTCTTCTTCGTCTTCTCGTTTGGATTTTCTTCCTCTTCATTCTGGCCTCCTGCTGTGTCTTTTTTTTTTCTCTCTCATTCGCTTCCACTCTCCTCACCATCTTCTTGTTCTTCTTGTTCCTGTTCTTGTTCTTCTTGTTCTTGTCTTCTTGATCTTCTTTTTTGCTCTTCTTGTTCTCGTTCTTGTTTGCTTGTTGCTCTTTTTCTTCTTCTTCTTCTTCTTCTTCTTCTTCTTCTTCTTCTTCTTTCTTCTTCTGTTTCTTCTTCTTCTCTTCTTCTTCTTCTTCTTCTTCTTCTCTTCTTCTCTTCTTTCCCGCCCCTTTTTTCTTTTTTTTCGTCCCGCTCCATTTCTCTCTCTTTCCAGCTACCTCCTTCATCTTATTCTCTCTCTCTCTTCTTCTCTCTCTCTCTCTCATTTTTTTTCTTATTGTTTTCCCCTTTCTCCTCATCCTCCTCTTTGTTCTCTTCTTTCTTTCCATTTTCTTGCCACATCCTTCTTTCCATCCTACTTTAAATTCATCATCACCATCATCATCATCATCCTCCTCCTCCTCCTCCTCCTCCTCCCCCTTCTCCTCCTCTCCTCCTCATCATCATCATCATTGTCTTCTTCTTCTTCTTCTTCATCATCATCATCATCATCACCATCATCATCAATCATCATCATCATCATCATCATCATCATCATCATCATCATCATCATCTTCTTCTTCTTCTTCTCTCTTCTTCTTCTCCTCCTCCTCTCCTCCTCCTCCTCCTCCTCCTTTCCAGGCTTCAAAGCGCACAACAATCTTCGGTTCCAATCACATGTTACCCGTGAAAAGGGGGACACACACACACACACACACACACACACACACACACACACACACACACACACACACACACACACACACACACACACAAAGGGGAGGGGAAAGGAGAGAGAGAGAGAGAGGAGAGAGGGGGGGGGGGGCAGAGAGAGAGAGAGAGAGAGAGAGAGAGAGAGAGTGTGTGTGGTGTGTGTGTGTGTGTGTGTGTGTGTGTGTGTGTGTGTGTGTGTGTGTGTGCGTGCGTGCGTGCGTGCATGCGTGCGTGCGTGTGTGTGTGTATGTGTATGTGTGTGCGTGTGTGTATGTGTGTGCGTGTGCGTGTGCATGCGTGCGTGCATGAGTGCTTTCGTGTGTGCCTCTGTGCGTGCGTATGTGTGAGTGTGTGTGTGTGTGTGCGTGCGCGCGCGCGCGCTTGCTTACTTGCACATGCATGCATATATGCGTATGCGCGAGCACAGCACGTGCACGCACTTGTATCTATTTTCCCTTTTCAGCGATGAAATGGAAGGCACAGAAATTGACTGTATCAATGCAAATGAAGCTGAAATAAAAATAACCTCTGAGGAGGAGGAAGAGAGCGGTTAATAGAAGAAGGAAGATGGTGGAGGGGGGGGGGGGGGGGGGGGGGGGAGGAAGACGAGGAGACAGCGGAAAAGGAAGAAGAATGGGATCGAGAATGATGAGTGTGAAAGAAGAAGGCAAAGAAAAAGATGATGATGAAGAAGGAGAGGACACTGACACAAACTATATTAAGGGCATTCGAGAGAGCACAGGGCTTAAACCAAGGTCGAACGGATCCTAGATCCGCTCTTTAATCCAGATCCACTCCTCGAATATGTGCCATTTTCTTTCGTTTTTCATGGAAATCATCTTTGGATATCTCAATTTTTCTTCACCCTATTTTGTTTAGAATCAGTGCAGTAAGTTCGACACAATCTTGCTGACAGAGAAAAACAAACAAACAAACAAACGAACAAAAAAATAGGATGAAAAACTCATTTCCTTGGTAGAGAAAGTAGGCGGAAGGGTTACAGAGCAGATCAGAGGAATGGAGGTCAACAGCATACAGACAATGATCTGTTTCAGGCCTGTGTAAATATAATATGAAGGAGACAAGTTTGGGGTGGTGACTTTTCCTTAACCGTATCGTGGGCATCTTTTCGTAATGTCATTGCGCAGTTAAGCGAACAAGCAAGCAAACAAACGAGCAAACAAGCGAGAAAAAAAAAAAATAAGAGGGAGAAAGAAAGAAAGAAGGAAAGAAAGATGAATGCAAGAAGAAAAAAAAAAAAAGAAAGAAAAAAAGAAAAAAGAAAGAAAGAAAGAAAGAAGAAAGAAAGAAGAAGAAGAAAGAAAGAAGAAGAAGAAGAAGAAGAAGAAGAAGAAGATGATGATGATGATGATGATGATGATGATGATGATGATGATGATGATGATATCTACAATGATGACGACGGCGATGATGTGGGCAAGAAAGGATGGAAGATAGGACCGTGTAGAAATAGGATGCACAAGCAGCTCCCATTTGAAAGTGAAGGGTTGATGAATCTCTGAAATCACTTTGAATTAAAGTGCACTTCCACTCTCACTCTCACTAGCGGTGGAAAAAACAATTTTCTGGTAGTCGTAGAGGAAGATGGCGCAGGTATAGACACGTTCTGACCTTTCATGTGTTGTCTCATATACAGAAGGAAAATGACACACAAGGATTGAAATTTTAAAAGAAAACCTATGCCATTTAAGAGCAAAAATGATCAAAAAGAAAACCTGTTTTTTTCCTGTCTATTTCGTTTGCAAACAATTATCTAGTCAGGTCAGAGGTCATCCTATACTGCTAGCAAACATGTAAACTCAGTACTACCTTCTACATGTGGAAAGTGAACCCAACACAAAGAAAAATCCGACCCGGAGAGGGATGGGCACCGCATGGTTCGATTGTCGCCCAAGAAGCACCACATGGAATCTCAACAAATTATAGCACGGAAAACAGCGCCGAGAAAACATCAGTATTGATGTAACGGTCCACTGTCAGAAGTTAGAATCATTTCAACGATTCGCTTACCTGGGACCCATCGTTAGCAGTGATAGATCCGAACCAGAAATCCTCTCAAGAGCAGCAAAGACAACCACAGCACCGTTGAGATGAAATCTATATGGAAGAACAAGAACATCTCCATGAAATGCGAGTTGAGGTTCCTGCGTCCACTGGTATATTCCATCTTCTTGCACATATGAGAGACAAGGCTTTGATGCCCACATGGAGGGAGGCGTGTCTAGATCTGCAGCTGTTGCCCAGATGGAGGGACGGGAGTGCCTGGTTCTGTCGCTAGTGCCCATTTCAAAGGAGGTGTCCCTGATTGTGTAATGAAGGAGGAAGATGTGGCTCATTCTGTAGCTGATGCTGAGACGGTGGAAGGTTGCCTGATTCTGTAGTTGGTGCTCAGACGGTGGAAGGTGTGCCTGATTCTGTAGTTGATGCTCAGACGGTGGAAAGTGCGCCTGATTCTGTAGTTGATGCTCTAACGTGGAAGGTGTGCCTGATTCTGTAGCTGATACTCAGACGATGGAAGGTGTGCCTGATTCTGTAGTTGATGCTCAGACGTGGAAGGTGTGCCTGATTCTGTAGCTGGTACCAAGACGGAGGGAGTATGCCTGACTCTATATCTGATACCCAGATGGGGAAAAGCGTCAAAAATGCGTGCATGTTGTGCTGTGAGATCTTGGATTCTCGACCAAGCGGCGAATGGATTCAGTATCAAAATGTGAGCCCATAATAATGTGTTGGTGTTTCAGTTTGATGAAAGAACCATGGTCACAATGGTTTCTTCTAAGACATGCACAGTGGAACGCACTCTGTACTGAATGTAGTTCTTGTTGTTGTGGTTGTTATTGTTGTTGTTGTGGTTGTTGTTATGGTTGTTGTTGTTGTTGTTTTCGTTATTGTTGTTGCGGTCGTCGTTGTCGTCGTCGTTGTTGTAGTTGCTGTTATCGTTGTCAAGCTGACATTCTGTAAAACATACTAATCAGTATGCCGTTTAGTTATGAATGCAAAATGTTCTGACAATTCTTTTCTTATTTCTGTTTTCACCTTGATACATTGTTCCCAAAGACCCATCTGGTTCGGTGTTGTGTTCAAGACTTGAGGCTTGTCAGTTTGGTCTAAAAATAAATGTACAGAGCTTAGTTTTGCCCATCTATTGATCAGAGCGAGTACAATTATTTGTCGTGATGAAGATGCTAGTAGGACTCTTAGCACTGATAACAATAACAGTTAAAGATCATAATCAGTTGTGGCTAGGAGAAGACACTCCTGGGGCTGCTGAAGACATATTGGGGCAGGCCAGGACACTGGTCCAACGCACCCTACCCCAAGTTCCCAACACCAACTCCTATGACAATTAAAAAATCTACTTTTCATTGCCAAGCAATTGCCAATTCTATCTCATTCAGTGAACGAAAATTGCCATTGACGGTTAAAATATCTAGAGTCAGTCTGAAAAGAGGAACAGATTTCTAAAAAGAGTTGTTGATAAGTGTGCCAAGCAACAGGGACAAACACATTACAAGC
>JADBJO010007726.1:15000-22500 GCA_016801955.1 Conus betulinus | reverse complement strand
CTTGATGGAACACGAAGCAAAGCCTATCCCGGCAAATGTCACCCACCCATCTTGGAAGAGAGCAGGTGTTCCCAACAGTCGTCACCAGCATTTCCCGGAGTGGAGAAGAGAGGAATACAGTCAGACACCCAAAGGAAGGCCCTGGCCATGGAGTATATCTGCAACCAGTACCCCCAGGAAGACTGGACCCATGTCTTTACAGATGGCTCCGCCACAGAAGCAACGAGGGATGGTGGAGCTGGAATCTTCCTCCTATACAAAGACGGAGATGAAGAAATTGCAATTCCAACAGGAAAATACTCCACCAACTTCCGAGAACTGAGCGAGAAGCCCTCTGTGAGGCAGCCACAACAGTCTTGCAGAACTCCACAAGAACAACAGGGCAGGTGGTAATGTCTCTGACGCTCTCTCCCGGCTCCAAACCCTCAGAACTCCCGCTGCAAAGAACAGAACCATCTCTCTTCAGCCCTTGTTGCCCTGAGTGCCAGAGTGGAGAAAGTGGTGATATAATGGGTACCAGCACACTGTGGCATCAGAGGCAACGGAAAAAGCGGACATTCTGGCAAAAGACGGTGCACAGAAGGAGCAAGCCAACAACGATGTGTCATACAATGAAATTAGGACAATCATCAAGGCACAGCAAGGAATAAAATGGCGCCTCCTGCATCCCAAATACAAACCAGAAGACACATACCATTTGCTGGGACGACGGGAACAGGTCAAGATCTTCCGCCTGAGGACTGGACACAATCGCCTGCTCCACCACATGCACACAAAATTTGGCATTGGACAGAGTGGAGAGTGCCCTTGTGTCAGGGACCAATGACAACTGACCACATCCTTCAAGTCTGTACGACGTATGCAGCATCCAGGAGAAAGTACTGGCCAACACCGACAGCAGTGGAAGCCAACCCTGGAGGAACTGCAACGGACGGCAGCCTTCATCGAGGACACCGGGCTATTCATCTAACGGGATGGCGAACGAGGAAGAAGAAGAAGAAGATGTTTTCTTTCGATGCTATCTTCGATCTACAGAAAATCTGTTTCAGGCTTGTCTTACGGGCGATTGAATTTATCGCAGTTCACGGTTTCCTGGAGCCCACTCGGCCATGAAGACGCCGCAATGCTGAACACTGCAGCAGTTGTCTCCGCTTCTGACTGTTTGGGGGCTAGTTTGTGTCTGAGTTACAGCGAAGCTTCGCCCGATCCATCCAGCGATATATAGAAAAAGCGGGTTTGTACCAGCCGCCGTGGCGAAGTAGTTAGCGTCGCGGACTTCCAGCTGGGAGGTCGTGGGTTCGAATCCCATCAGAGTCATGCAAGTTTTTCTGCCCCGACCGGCTCCTACCCAGAGTTGAGTTTGCGGACTCAGCTGGGAAGACTGGGACCACACAGTAGAGTTTCATCCACTTAATGGATGCGTTTCTGAGTGTTGATAAAATTTCCTGACCAACACTGCAGGTACCTGTATCTCTCGGGCCTGGTTGACGCCGGTATATATTATAAAAAAGGAAGCGTAGAATACAGCCCTGTCATGTAGTCTCAGACCGAAACGGAAATCCGTAGCATCATCATAATCATCCTCATTCTCATCGATCAGCATAAAAAAAAAACTGTGTCTCAAATTCTGTGGCCCTTCATGCCCTGCTCTCATGGTGACCTCAGTTTTTGATGTCCTCTCCACGTCTACGGCCTTGGTTTGGTTCCGTCGGGGTCACCGGTATCGGCGAGTCCATGGTTGCTGTCATTGGACGGACGTGGTGCCTCCTCCGGAGGGAGCTCACTCACGCCAGCTCCGCGACTAAGCAATTATTGTCGTCAGTAGGGGGCTTAGTAGGTGGTGTCCTGCGTATGTTAGATCAGAACAGGCGCCACTGAACACCACCGAAGTGACTCGGCAGCAGTGCAGTGTCTCCTCCGGTGGGTTACCTCTTGACGACTTGACATTGACTGCTCCCTGTGGATTGCCGGTGCCGGGGCTGCGGCGGGGCCGACCGGGCTGTGGCTGTGGGTGGGGTGTCGGAATGAGCGGCGTGGGTGCACTGCCTCTGAGGTGGCGCAGATCTTGGGACAGCAAAAAAAAAAAAAAAAAAAAAAAAAAAAAAAAAAGCGGGTTTGTTTTGATTTTGTGTTCCCTTTTGTGCAGCAGTTTCCCCTCCCTTGCGCCACACCGTCAGAAGTGACAAGGATATTAATTTGTCAAGCTAAGGAGACTTGTCTTTCAAACTTCAATTTGAATTTAGTTTTCGTATTTCGTCGTTGATAATTACCATTTTGTAGTAGCATGCTTGATTTAAAAAAAAAATTAGTTACTTCTCTAACATTCTTTCTCGGTGTTCCATTCTTTCATTATGTCAGTCAATCTGTCCGTGTCCGTCCGTCCATCTGTCTGTCTGTCTGTCTGTCTGTCTATACCTCTATTTGTCTGTCTGTCTGTCTCTCTGTCACTCTCTCTCTCTCTCTCTCTCACCCCTGCACCGCCGCTCCCTACGACAGCGCGTGCACGCGCGCGCGCGCGCGCGCGCGCGTGTGTGTGTGTGTGTGTGCACACGTGCGCGCGAGTATGTGTGTGTGTGTGTGTGTGTGTGTGTGTGTGTGTGTGTGTGTGTGTGTGTGTGTGTGTGTGTGTGCGTGCGTGCGTGCGTGCGTGCGTGTGTGTGCGTGCGTGCGTGCGTGCGTGCGTGCGTGCGTGCGTGCGTGCGTGCGTACGTGTGTGTGTGTGTGCGTGTGTGTGTGTGTGTGTGTGTGTGTGTGTGTGTGTGTGTGTGTGTGTGTGTGTGTGTGTGTGTGTGATATTTGAGTTTGCTTTGGGGTCATATTGACAGCAGGGAAGGACACAGTCGAGTTTCATGCACTGAAAGGAAGCAGATCTGAGAATGTAGCTTGACTGTCTGTACCAACACTGCAGGTGTTTTCATCCCCCAAGCCTGGCTCAGGAAGAGATATATCAAGAAAGTAAGCGCAGAGAACACTCCTACCAGGAAGTGTCAGCCCACAATGGATCTCTATAGCATTATCTTCATCATCGTCATCTTCATCGATCTTCTTGAGAATGTGTGAAACCCTCTGTCCTTCCTTATATGCTCTCATGGTGATCCTAGTTTCGATTTTATCTCCATATCCATGCCAGCGGTGAGTTTTTTTTGTTTTTTTTTTTTTTTTTTTTTTTTTGTCACATAGGCATCAGCGTCGTTGGGGATGTTTTCTGTTCAATGTTTTAAATGGGTAAATGTAACGCAAAAAAAAAAAAAAAAAAAAAAAAAAAAAAAAAAGCGAGCGATAACATGAACAGTGTACACAAAACGTCATAGGCAAACATGATACACAAAATCCCAGTGATAACATTAACAGTGTACACAAACATCAAACAAGGTTATGTAATACGTCACATACGTTCTCGGTTCAAATCAATCAAATCATAACATCTGGTAAAGGCGATTTATACAGTCAAATTCAGGAATCACTTTTTCTAATAAGGCTCTAAGATCGTGGGCAACATGCAAATAGAAACGAAAGATAGTATACATTATATACAAGATGTATTAACCCCCTGCAAGTGGAATACATGGGAACCGTTGTGCACGGTCGTTTGTATAATTCATCTCCATCAAGGACATATATTTCTCCATTTTATATCTACAGGCCTGCTCCTTCAAAAACATGCAAAAGCTAGATTTGTTTAAAAGTCTAAATCTAGGAGTAGAATATTTTCCCATTAGAATTGTCATGTCAGATCTATCATGTCATCGGTCTTTGTTTTTTCATCAGTGCCAGATGATAATTCTAATCTTCACGTAACTTTTTTCAAGCTCTTCCGAGAAAGTACGTGTAAACTCACATTCCACACAGTGTTTTAATTGAATCTGTCTCTCTTTTACAGAATTACATTTGTCGCTATCAATAATTTGCGTCCTTTTCACAACACTACTCGTTACGAGAATTCTCTGACACATTTTAGATGGAACTACTTCACTTTTTTTCGTCTTTAATTTTCTTAATCCTTTGTAGTACCTCTCTATCCTATCAAAAGTTACATTAAAACGTTGTTCCCATTTGACAAAGTTAAAAACATTCTTCTAGTAATCCGCCAAACAACAGGGACGAAAAAATTACGGGACAAACCACAACGCGTTTCGACCTCGTGGGTCTTCTTCGGGCAAGATAAACAACATTCAGGACAATGAAAACGAAGAACGCGCAATCTTCTCAAATGTTTATTGTCCTGAATGTTGTTTATTTTGCCTAAAGAAGACCTAAGAGGTCAAAACGTGTTGCGTTCTGTCTGTCTTGTTTGTTTGTTCCTGTTGTTTGACAGATTCACTAATATTTTTCTTTTAGTTGTTTCAAGTTCCGCCTGCAGTCACTTCACTTTGAAACTAAAGGCTCTAATGTTAAAGTGCCATTACCGTTGTGGTAGAGCGACGGACTCGTGAACCTAGGGTTGCGGGTTCGAATTTTGGTACAGGAGGATTTTTCCCTTGGAGTTAAAATTGGTTCTGACTCCATTCCCCATACAGTCCTTCGAATGAGACTGTAAACCGAGGTTCCGTGTGTGAACGCACGCACAACATTTTGCACACACGTAAAATCCCATCACCAACTTTCGGAAGAGAAGGCCAGTTTGGCCGTTGGTATGAACGACACGTTACACATAGCATGCACCTTCCCCGAAGATGGAGTATGGCTGCCTTAATAGCAGGATTACAAAAAGAAAAAAAAACGGTCATACACACAAAACTCCACTGCCTGTCTATACAGGCAGTGTCCGCAGGAGTATCAGCTTGCGTACGCAGAAGAAGAAGAAGAAGAAGTTTACCGTTGTCGAGTTACTGGGAACTGGGTTTGACCTGAAGTGGTATCCTACATACGCTTATTCACGCTGACTCCGCGGATAAGCAACTACTATTGTCGCCAATAGGGGGTGGGTGTTGGGGTGGGGTGTGGGTGGGGATGGGGGGGGGGGGGGGGGGTTCAAATCATAGAATCTTGCGCTTCCTGAGTCAGAGCAGGCGCCACTGAACATCACCGGAGTGATTCGCTAGTCTCCTCTGGTGGGTTTCCTCATGACGGCTTGATATTGACTGCTCCCTGTGCTCTGCAGTTCTGAGACTGCGACGAAACAAACTAGGGTGCGTAGCTCTGTGTAGGGGGTGGGGGTGGGGGTAGGGGTGGGGGTGGAATGAATGAGTGGCATGGGAATGTAGACACGACGAGGGCACGGAATGTAAGACAAAATGAAAAAAAAAATCGGAGAAAGAAGTCGAAGAGTGCACGAATGTGTATCCTACATACACAGTGACCTTATCCCATGGGGAAGTCTGTAACAGTGATGGATAGTGGCCTGTGAGTCTTGTATTCCATTCTTACAGAGACAGAGAGAGAGTGGAGGAGAGAGAGAGAGGGAGAGGAGAGAGAGAGAGAGAGAGAGAGAGAGAGAGAGAGAGAGAGAGAGAGAGAGAGAGAGAGAGAGAGAGAGTGAGAGACACACAGACACACACAACACACACAGACAGGCACACAGACAGACACAACAGACACAGACAGACATAGACACACAGACAGACACACAGACACAGACAGACAGAGACGAACAGAATGACAACCGCTAGTATATTTAGTCTTACACAGACACACAGATAGACAGACAGACAGACACGCACACACACACACACACACACACACACACACACACACACACACAACACACGCACTCACGCACACACACACACACACACACACACACACACACACACACACACACACACACACACACACACACACACACACACACACACACACACACACACACACACACACACACACAAACACAGACAAACACAGACAGACAGATAGAGACGAACAGAACGACAACCGTGACTGTATTTAGTCGTTGGGACGAAAGGGAAAAGGGGGAACACGGCTCTGTCGAGCACCATTTTGACGCCTGAACCATTTTGTGGCCAGTTTCTGAATGGTCTGTGACACGCCAACTATTTTGACGCCAGACCAACGTGGCACGGAATCTCCAACCCACGTTGGTAGAAGAAGCAGACCTGCTTGCAGGAGAAGGAAGAGTGGAATGGGGAAGATGGCTGTAATGGGAATGAAGTATATACAGCTTTGCCTGAATTACGAATGATACTTACTTTGGATTTTCAGACAGTAAATGTTTTCCCCCGTCTCCTCTTCCAACCCTCGCATCCCCATCCCCCCCCCCCCCCTTTCCCCCCCCCCCTGCGCACCGTTTTGTATATCCGTCATCATACAGAACAATACCCTTGCTTCGCTGCTTGCTTAAATTCTTGCATGTACACAATACAAGACAGACAGAAACTTACATATAAACATAGACAAATGTGCACCCAATTGCACAGACACACGTGCATGCATGCATGCAAACATGTACTCTCTCTTTATTTCTCACACACACACACACACACACACACACACACACACACACACACACACACACACACACACACACACACCACACACACACATAAATGAAGAGAGAGAGAGAGAGAGAGAGAGAGAGAGAGAGAGAGAGAGAGAGAGAGTGCGCATACCGTGAGTGTGGCATCTGCTAATGCTAGCTTTAGGAATATAGTGATTCCTTTTTCTTTCTCTTCCTCTCCAACACCGCACACACACACACACACACACACACACACACACACACACACACACACACACACACACACACACACCACGCACCCACACACACATAAATGAAGAGAGAGAGAGAGAGAGAGAGGAGAGAGAGAGAGAGAGAGAGAGAGAGAGAGAGAGAGAGAGAGAGAGAGAGAGAGTATGTGTGTGTGTGCGCATACGCGTGAGTGTGGGCATCTGCTAATGCTAGCTTTAGGAATATAGTGATTCCTTTTTCTTTCTCTTCCTCTCCAACACCGCACACACACACACACACACACACACGCGCGCGCGCGCGCGCGCTCTCACGCACGCACGCACGCACGCACACACACACATACACACACACACGCACACACACACACACACACACACACACACACACCACACACACAGACACACAGACACATGCACTCGTACGCGCGCACGCACACAAGCACGCACGCACACACTGATCTGCCATTCAAGCAAGAAAGAGAGCGAACAACCATTTTATCATTGTCACAACCATCCAGTCGGCAGCAAAGCAATGCTGTGGTATCATTCATCGCAAATTTGGCGCCGAATGTCACAGTAGACCTGGCGACGAACTGAACTGGGTATCGCGAATCAAACATTAAATAGCAGATGAGAGAGAGAGAGAGAGAGAGAGAGAGAGAGAGAGATCTGGACAACAAAATGGTCCTACACATGGTGCAAACATGTCGCTCCTTTGGCGACAGTATGAACTGGCGTTGAAATGATCCGCAATAATGCGCTCCACTTTGACACTTGCAGTCAGTATTGTGCCACTTGGCAATACTTTATCTTAACTGCCCTAAATAATTATATAAGAAAAAAGAACCGTTTAGG
>JADBJO010007726.1:2500-12500 GCA_016801955.1 Conus betulinus | reverse complement strand
GAACAACACAGCGCAGTACAATCCAATCCAATACAACACAACACAAGACAATACACACAAATATAAATAATAATAATAATATAATATAGATAAAATAAATATAAAATATACATATATAAAAAAATATAAATGAATAATATAAGAATAAAAAATATTTTCACAATACTTTACAATCTGTAAGAGAATATAATAATTAATACAGTACCAACAAAAATAGAAAGTTAAATTATTCTGTATAATACAATATATAGAACAACCAGCGCAGTACAATCCAATCCAATAAACACAACCAATTTCAAGACAATACTTTACAATAAAAAATAAAACAGTTACACCTTTCAGACCAAAGATGTCCCCACAGACTATTACCTCCAAGGGCAGCGAACTGTGCCATGTTTAGGGCAACATAATGGAAGACAGGCTCATCCCTCTCATTCTTCTGACTTCAGCCTCATCTGGACTGAATGAGGTACACATTTCCTGCTAGACGGGCTACAGAAGGTTTTTCAAGCAGTAAAAATCCGACTCTACGAATGGTTCGAACTGAAGACTGTCACCTCTGCAGACAGGCGCTCTGACCACTGGCCAAGGGCCAAAATCCCCATTAACGTTGCATCTCAAATCCTGCAGTCTCAAGCAGAAATCCGGTTTAATGAACATGATGGACAGACTGACAGGAGCCTAATAGAAACAACATACTACAGGGCAAAACAGACTGTGAAAGAGGAGCCACAGAAGATGGAATATTCATGCACGCCGAGCACACGCGCTTGTACCGTTATTCTCTTTCTTTCATTCTTCCTTCCTCGGCTGGTAATTAAGTACTCCAAGACCGACCACTGGCGAAATATTTGCGTGTGCCACCGTTCTTGATCCCACTTTGTAAGGCAGCCACATGCTGACTTCGGGGATGAGTTTTAAAACACAACACCAATGTGCGTGCTTATGTTCATGTCATCAATTCTGACAGTGCATGATGGCATACTCTTCTCCGCTAGATGTAAAGGAGTTTAATGTGCATATACAGGTCCAGAAGAAGTGTGGCCTACCCAGCATTGAGTGTATACTCATCAAAAGCCAGCACTGATGGACAGGACACATTGTCCAGATGGAAGACCGCAGAAGATGCTTCTCAATGGACAACTGAAGGAAGGACAACGTGACCAGGAAGGCCTCTGCAGAAATACAGACTCCTTGAAGGCCAGCCACAGAAGCTGCAACATCGACGCTCAAGATGGCACCTTGAGCAGAACACAGTGGAAGCAATGGCGTACCCAGGGCACACAGGCATTCGAGCGCAACAGAGCAGCCGCCATCCAGGAAAAGAAGAATAGGAGAAAAAACTAGCATGCAGCGTCTGTGGAAGTCTTTGTGTCTCAGGAATTGGTCTTCATTCTCACATGAGGACCCACATCAGCAAATGACATGCCTGCCTACTCATCCATCGGACACCACGGGAGAATCCATCATCCCAATTCTTTTTTCAAGCATGCGTTTACATATGAGACCTCAGTTGAAAGTATCATCCAAAAGACTAGATGGGCATTGAAATCTGCACACATGTTAACTCTGAAGAAAAAAGAAAGGCTCTTCAAGCCTGTCTGAAAGTTCGATTGGGAAATCAATCCTCTGGCCTTGGACCAGTCGCCTGATATCTCATTCACTAGGCCAACCAGGCTCTATTTCCATTTTCTGACATCTCCCCTGTCGTTCATGAAGTTTGTTTCACCCCCTCTTTCCCGCCCTCCTCGTCTCTCCTACCCGCACCGCCCACCCTCCGCCCACGCCCTCGTTTCTGTCCCTTTTCTGTTCCTCTCTAGCTAGCCGACCATCACGCGCCACCCACCCCACCCACCCCGTCTACCTCTCCCTCCTCAACCCTCTCGACCTTTGAGATACAGCGACAAAAGTCCCGTTTTCTAACGGCCATCGACTGACACAACCCAAGTCTAGAGAAGGAAAAGAAGAAAAGGGAAGGGAAACGGTTGGGGGGAAAAAAAAGTAAAGACCAGGAGAGGAGGCAGGGGGGGGGGGGGGGGGGGGGGGGGGGGGGGGGGGGGGAGGGAAGGCTGGACGGCTATTTTGGGCTGAATTGGCCCGGGGTAAATACAGCTTATAAAGCCTCTCCAGGGACCCTGGGTTGAAATATGCCAGGGAACCCCCATTGTAGCACCGCCATTGATTCCTATGACACTCGGTTCAATCGCACCACGCAACATCCACGCCCTCCTGCCCCCCCCCCCCCCCCCCCCCCCCCCTCTCCCTCCATCTCTCCCCTCTCCAGTTCTCTACCCCACCTCCTTGCGTCCATCCTCCACCCGAACTCCTACCTCTTCCTCCCCCAACCCATTTTCTCCTTTTTTCCTCCCTCCCCCCCCCCCCCCCCCCCCCCGCGCGCCTGACCTCTGTCTCTCCTCTCGTCTATATGTATGACATAGATGGAGGATGTATAGGTGGAGATAGGAAGGTGTGGGTGGAGATATGAATGATGCCATACATGGTAAAGGAGGAGGGGTAGGATATCTCGTTTAGAGTAGTTGGAAACTGATAGTTATTTTTTTTTTTTACTTTGGAAGGAGGTGGGGGTGGTGGGGGGTGGGATGGATGGATAGGGGTGTAGGAAGGGGGGGGGGGGGGGGCAGAAGTTAGTACCAAGGAGTAAGAGTCCAGATGATTTCAGAACAGGAATGACGAGTTGAATGGATGAAGACATATGGACTTACCATGACTGTGTGTTTAGCGTCTGTCTGTGATGCTGTTTCTTCTCACATTACTGCCTACTCTGAGCTCCATATGCTCTCATCCGCTCAGTCTCATTGTCAGTCTGTCTGTCTGTCTGTCTGTCTGTCTGTCTGTCTGTCTGTCTGATTGTCTGTCCGATTGTCTGTCTGTCTGTCTCTCTCTCTCCATATGAATATACATGTCTGTCCATTTGAGTCTCTCTGTCTCTGTCTCTGTCTGTCTGTCTGTCTGTCTGTCTGTCTCTCTTTCTCTCTCTCTCTCTCTCTCTCTCTCTCTCTCTCTCTCTCTCTCTCTCTCTCTCCTCCCATGTGCGTGTATGTGTCTGTCCATTTGGCTCTGTCGCTCTCTCTCTCTCTCTCTCTCTCTCTCTCTCTCTCTCTCTCTCTCTCTCTCTCTCTCCTCTCTGTCTCTCTCTCTGTCTCTGCCTCTGTATCTCTCTCTCTCTCTCTCTCTCTCTCTCTCTCTCTCTCTCTCTCACACACCACACACACACACACATATACACGTGGGCGCGCACACACACACACACACACACACACACACACACACACACACACACACACACTGGGAGTATGTGTATAGCACTAGTCACTTCCATTTCCTCCACCCCCACCCCTACCCTTACTGCACCCTCCGCTCCCCAAAACTTTCTCTTTCTTCCCCGTCTGATTATGTTTTCCGATACTAACTCACACGCTCGGTTGTTCATGCAAATAATGCACACACTAATTGCACTCTGCCTCGGTCACTGCCTCGTGTTCCCACAGAGACTGCCCTTAGGTGAACATCAAGTTTGGTGAAATTGAAAAGTGGCTCTCGCCTATGAAGTTTTGTCCAGGAAAGTCCTGTTGGGGGGGGGGGGGGGGGTATAATAGGTCCTTTACAAAGGTCATGATGATCGGGAAGAATAGTATCACACACCAATGGATTGTAAAGGGGAAACGCTGTACTGTGGTCACAGGGAATGGGTTGGTCTAATTCTGTGTCAAATTCGTGTAATTTTGGTTTTGATAGAAGAGCATTCGTTCGGTTTTGTTCGATTCTTTTTTCAGACAATTCCCTCTCTCTCTCTCTCTCTCTCTCTCTCTCTCTCTCTCTCTCTCTTGCTGGGTGCTCTCTCTCTCTCTCTCCTCCCTGGGTGCCCGGCTGGCTCTCTCTCTCTCTCCCCCTCTCTCGCTCTCTCTCTCAAAAATTGGGACGAATTTACGCACATACTATTGAAACCTATCAATACTCACTTGAAACCCATCAATACTCACTAGTTTATGTTGATGAATTTGTAGGTCATCATTGCCTAGCATTTCATTTGGGCATAGTTTTTGCAAGTTTGAGTTTAGCATATCTCTTGACAGCTGTTCTTTTAGCTTCAGTCGTAGCAGTGTCTAGCTAGCAGCAGTCCAGAACATGAATTTCATCTTTGACCACACCGCATGCTGAACATTTCCTGTCTTTTCTCTGAGTGTTCCTGTATATACCCCTTTCTATTTTGTAGGTCGTGAGCACTGACGCAATCTGCTGAGATCACGTCTTTGTTTGAAGTTTGGAATGGGTTACAGTCGGTAGATTTCTCGCAACTTTATTACATGCATTTAAAAGGATACATAACAACAGTTGGATCGTCTGTCCCTGGCGAAAGTCTGTTTTCAAGACATGAATTTCAGTGTATAACTTAAGTATGGAACAGGTAGAAATTTGTCACGTATAACTATGGGTAGCTCTTTTTTTGCTGCAACGCGTCCCCCCCCCCCCACCCCCCCCCCCGCCTTTCCACACGCCTCCCCTCCCCCTGGAGCACACAGTCTGATTGTCGTGCAGAGAAGTTTGTTGTGATGATTTCTATGACTAAACGATACCGTACCATACAATAAAAGGCCTTACATTACAACAGTTCAAGAAAATATAATAAAATGTATTACAGAATATAATACAATCTGTACAGTAAGGTGCAGTACAATGGAACGTGAAGCGACACAATACATAAGTACAGTACAACATAGTAAAGTACAGTACTGTACAATAAAAACTAGAACAGCAAAATGCAATACAAATCCAATACAACACAATCAGAATATACAATAAAATTACACCTTTTAGACTAAAGATGTTTCTATAGCCCTATTACCTGCAGGGGCAGGGGAAGTAAATTGTGCCCTGTTTAGAGAAAAGCATGACGGAAGGCAGGCCTCTCCCTCTCCTTCCCACTGCCTTCAGCCTTCCCTGGACTGAATCAGGTATTCATTTACTGCTAGGATAAGATAAGATAATGTTGCTTATATCCCAGTCGACCACAAAGGGAAACATCAGGGCTGTCACCACGTTAAAATCAACTCACAAGTCATTCATTCACACAATTCTTTAAATTACATCGAAAAACCCATCCGAAAGTTTTTTTTTTTTTTTAATCTTTCCACTGTAAATTGAAAAATGTTAATCTCTTTCAAGAACTCAAAGATCGCGTCAGGCGGAACGTGTCTGAACAAGGTTTCCATAGAATCTGCTGTAAAATGTTTGCGTCTCACATCATGCTAGTCCCAACACTCCAAAAGAACATGTTTCATTGTGAGTGGCACATGACATGGAATGCACCATGGAGTTTCTTCATTCTTAATAAGGTATGAATGGATAAAATACGAATGGCCGGTGTGCAGCTGGCATAGAACCGTGTCTTCTTTACGACCACCAGACGTAGATGAGAGAAACTCCTGAAGGTTTACTGCTAAGTGGGCAGAGAAGGTTTTCAAACTGCAAAAATCTGACCCCACGAATGGTTCGAACTAATGACTGTCAGCTCAGCAGACAGACGCTCTAACCATTGGACTAAGGGCCCCATAAACGTTGCTTTTGTCTAGATCTCAAATTCTGCCATCTCAAACAGAAATCCAGTTTAGTGAACATGATGAACAGGCTGACAGGAGCATAAGAGAAACAGCATACTAAAGGGCAAAACAGATTATGAAAGAACAACAGAAGATGGAAAATTCATGCACACCAAACTGCCAGGCATACACGCATCTACCATTCTTCTCTTTCCTTCTTCGTTCCTCAGCTTGTAAGTAAGTACCCCAAGACCAACCACTGATGAAACATTTGCGTGTGCAACCGTTTTTGATCCCACCTAGTAAGGCAGCAACATGCCAGCTTTGGGGACGATTTTATTTATGTATTTATGTTCGTGTCCCCATTTACTGTACATGATCACATACTCTTCTTTGCGAGATGTAAGGGGGTTTAACGTGCGGTTACAGGTCCAGAAGAAGTGTGGCCTACCCGCATTGAATGCCTACTCATCAAAAACAGCCCTGATGGACAGCACACATTGTCCTTATGGGGGACAGCAGAATTACAAAGATGATGCTCTATTGACAAGTGAAGCAAGGACAACATGACAGAGGAAGGCCTCTCAGAAATATAAAGACATCTTGAAGGCCAACCTCGGAAGCTGCAAAATCAACACTACTGCCTACATAGATGTCGCCCTTGACAGAACAAAGTGGAAGCAACAGTGTACCCAAGGCACAAAGACATTCAAGTGCAACAGAGCAGCCTCCATCCAGGAAATATTCACTCTGAAGATAAAAAAGTACCTTTCAGCCTGTACGAAAGTTTCAGTGAGGACTTGAGCCTCCGACCTTAGAACAGTCGCCCGACATCTCATTCACAAGGCCAGCCAGGCTCTCTTCCACTTTCTGACGTCTCCCCTTTCGTTCATGAAGTTTTTTTCACCATTCTCCCCACCTTGTTTCTCTCCACCACCCCCTCCCAACCATCCCTTCCCTCTCGGCCACCTACGCCTAGTTTTTTTTTTTCCCTCCACTTTCCCCTTCCTCTCCCACTAGCCGAACATCATGCCCTATCCCACACCCCACCCACACCCACCACCTACCCCTCCCCCCCCCCCTCACCCCTTGAGATACAGCGACAAAAGTTCCGTTTTCAAACCGCCATCGACCGAAACAACCCAAGTCTGGGGAGGGAAGGGAAGGGAAGGGGAAAGGGATGGGGAAAGGGTGTGGGAAGCGAAGTAAAGGCCAGACGAAGGAAGGGTGGGGTGGGGGGGAGGGGGAGGGGAGGCTGGACGGCTATTTTGGGCTGAATGGGCCCCGGGTAAATACAATTTATAAGCCTCTCCAGGGACCTGGGTTGAAATATGCCAGGGAACCCCCATTGTAGCATGACAACCGATCGCTATGGCACTCTGTTTCAACTGCACCACGCAAAATCCACGTCCTCCTTCCCCCCCACCCCCCCCCCCACTTTCCCCCTCTCCCCTCCCCTCCCTTTCTCTACCCCCAACCCCTTTGCTTTCATCTGCTACCCAAACTCCTATTTCATCCCACAAACCCTTTTCTCCATTCCTCACACACCCCCCCCCCCCCCCCCCCCCCTTGCCCCCACCCCTGCCTGGCCTCTGTCTTCCTCTCTCGTCTAGATTCAGGACTGTATAACAGTCTTTCGAATGAGACTATAAACCAAGAGATTCTGTGTGTGAACGCACGCATAACATCTTGCACACACGTAAATTCCCATCACCAACTTTCGGAAGAGAAGGCCAGTTTGGCCGTGGTATGGATGACACGTTACACATAGCATGCACCCTGAATGAGAAAGGAAAAGAATGAAGGAAAAATAAGGAAACTGAGTGAACGATATGACCTGGATGACACGGGTAAGAAGCTGAATGATGCACTGACAGGCTACTCTTCAGTCGGCACTACCCAGGTAGGCAGCCCGTTGTGTAAACGAGTGTTTATTATATTACGTGTAAGGCGCTTAGAGCCCTAAACTTTAGAGAATAGGCGCTATGAAAATAAACATTACTACTACTATAGATGGATATATAGGGTGCTGATATAGAAAGGTGAGGGGTTAGGGGATAAAGATGCTGCCTGACTTGGTCGAAGAGGATGGGAAGATGTTACGTTTGGATTAGTTAGAAAGTGATAGTTTTTCTTTTCTTTATTTTCTCTGGTGGGGGTCCTAGGATGGGTGAATAAGGGTAGGGATGGAGGTTAGCGGCGAGGAGTGAGAGCCCCAAGTGTTTTGAAATAAGAATGACGAGATGCGGACTGATCCTGACTGTGTGTTTGTATTGTCTGTCTGTCATACTGCTTATTCCTCATTACTGCCTAATCTGAGCTCCACACCCTCTCAGTCTGTCTGTCTCTCTCTCTGTCCATTTGACTCTTTCTCTCTTTTCACAAACACACACTCACACACTGTCAAAGTCATGCATTCCTCTCTCTCCCCCCCAAAACTCCTCGTCTCTCTTCTCTCACCCCCTCTGATTATTTTTTTTGTTACACGCTTAGTCGTTCGTGCAAATAATGTTCACACTTACTGCACTCTGAAGTGGTCACTGCCTCGTGTGCCCACAGAGGCTGCCCTTAAGGTGAACATCAATTTCAGAGAAATGAACGTGACTCACACCTGTGGAACTCTTTGCCGCAAAATCCTGTTCGGGGATATAATAGGTGCTTTACAAAGGTCATCTCGGATAGTATCACACACCAATGGATTTTAAGCGATAAACGCTATACAGCGGTCATCGTGAATGGACTGGTCTAACTCTGTGTCTATACCATTCCGTTTTTATGTAATGTTTGCTGTGATGGAGGAGTATTCGTTCGGTTTGGTTTGATTCGTTGCTCTCTCTCTCTCTCTCTCTCTCTCTCTCTCTCTCTCTCTCTCTCTCTCTCTCTCTCTCTCTCTCTCTCTCGCTCTCTCTCAGGCTGGCTTTCTTCTCACCCCCTCCATCTCTCTCTGAAAATGTGGATGAATTTACCCAAAGTACTACCAAAACCCATCAATATTCACAAATTTTTCTTATTATGCGCTTTGGGAGCCATTTGACGATGACACTGAAGCTTTTTTTGTCTTCTTAAATCAAGACAGAAGTTTTGCTTCTTTTTCTTATGTGATAAACACAAGCAACGAAGATTTGACAAGTATAGTTACTACACTAGAGTCGTTAGATGTCTTTGTAGCGAAACCTTCTGTTGAAGGTGTCTGTGCCATCTCTTGGGGGAGAGCGATGCTGTGTGGGTTGGAATTCCTGGCAATGGTTTCTGGTGTTCTGTTGGTCATTGGTCCTCTTGGATCTTGTCTGGAGAGCTTCAGGTGTGGCAAATTTCTTTTCTCTCTTGGTGGAGTTTTTGAAATTATTTATAAGACTCCACACAAAAAATGTTGACAAACAAATCACAAGACAAAAACACGACGCGTTTCGAATCACAAGACAAACACGACGCGTTTCTACCTCTTCAGTCACAACACTCAGTACAACGAAAATAAACGAGCAATCATATATCTTCATCCAGTTCGGCGCAAGATGGGCGTTGACTAATCGCTCGTTCATTTTCGTTGTCCTAAGTGTTGTGTATCTTGCTTGAAGAAGACCTAAGAGTTCGAAACGCGTCGTGTGTTTTGTCTTGTCTTGTCATGTCAACGCTTTTCGGCAGAGCCTTATAAACAGTTTTTAAGATTTGTTGAGATTTCCGCCTGCAGCCGCCTCACCTTGCAATGAGATCTATCTTGGATGAGTATTTTGCGCATCATGAACCGGCGGGCTTGCTGTTAGCCATTTCAGCCATCAACACGGTGTTGACGTGGGAGGTTCTTTTCTACTTGCTCATGACGATGCAGGCTACTCTTCTCTGGACAGTTTACTGTTCTTGTGTCTTTTTTCATAAGTGACAAATGTGGTAAGTTTAAATCTGAAAAGATCTTCAGAAAAAAGTTTCGAACAGTCATGGTAATTGCTAGTAACATGCATAAACCAAGCTTTATTCATCTTCCCGCATTAGCTTCTGAAAATTTGAAAACAAAACAAAACAAAACAAAAAAAGACTTGTCTTCAAAGATTTGATAACGTGCCAACAGACGAACGAGATTGATCTCAAACATCATCAAACCGCCACTACAATTAAGCCGAAACTTTTTTTTTTACTAGGAGGTTTTCACGTGGTGAGAGTCTTTAGTTTTTCCTGTTTTGATTAGTGGTTAAGTCAAAATCAACACACGAATTTATTGCCTTTATTGCGCCAACCTTATTCCAGTAACAAGCCAGCGATGCCAAATATGAAGAATATTCCGGCGTCCAAATTCAATCAAAAATGGATGTTTAAAGTAACTAAGCACTGCTTGCAAATAACAGCACTTTGGTTTTGTGAAGCAGCCTCTAAGATTTAGAAAAAAATGATATTAGGACTGAGATGAGAAAACCACAGGCCAATATACTACATCGTTTCCTCCTAGATAC
>JADBJO010007725.1:70126-107663 GCA_016801955.1 Conus betulinus | reverse complement strand
CTTGCAGGTACGCACACACTTTATTCTGGGAGAGTGGAGCTCTGGGTTCTCTTTTTAACGAAAGGAGGAGAATGGTGTACTACGGACAAGGCATATTGTGCTGGTTGGAAATCCTCTAGATTCAATTTTGAGTCAAGGTACTGTCAGATCCTTCACAAGGCTTTGTGTGTGAAACCCCTTTCCTTTTGGATCACGGCCACATCAGCACACCTGTCACACTCCCATTGCCACGCATCACGACTACGTCACGTGTTCATCTCGAAATTTGTCCTATGCAGTACCTTACTCATGAGCTACTGGCCTGTGATGTGAAAAGTCAGTGCAGGGAACTAGAGAACACTGAGATATGGTACAGGGCGACTTGTAGTATGCCCCAGAGAGTGACACAGCCCTACTTTTATTGCGACCTATCTGGAGACTTCGTGCCTTACCAGCTGGTGTGTGATTATCGAAAGGATTGTTCTGATGGACGTGACGAAAACTTCTGTGAGCATCCTATGTGCAAGGAAGGCATGATGGACTGTGGACATGGAAAGGTTTGTGCTCATACATTTCCAAAACATTTTCCTTGTTTTCTTATCTGTTCTTGAAGATTACTATTCAATGCTCCAAAATAAACATCCAAATATAGCTTGCAACTCTGAAAATCTCAGATTCGTCTTTCTGTTTCATCCCTACACCCTCTCAGTGTTATTCGTTTTCATGCTGTCCAATATGGCTACCGCATGCACAGCCACATTCTACTGTGTTTTGTGGCAGTCCCAACAGCAGCTGTCCAAATTCTTGGCCATTAGATCTCAGCCTCCCCTTTTCAGACCTATCATTCCCAGCTACAGACATGATTTAGCCAAAGACAAAGTTTCTATTATTTGTCGTCTGCCACTGGTCATGTAATAATTACATAAGAAAGCATCATGGAGGAAAAAGCAGCCAGCTGGTGCCAGACAACGTCAGCATAAGCTGCAGTGAATCCTAGCTCCCTGCCAGCAGACAGATGACCTTTGAACTAGTTTTGTGTGTGTCCATGTTTGTGCTCATTATCCAAACATTCAGTAGTTAATTGCAACATAGTGCTCATTATTCCGATCAGTGGTTACCTACAGGTCCTAGCCATCATTTCACAGGTAGGGTAGGCTCTTTACCTACTTTATCTACAGTCCTTTTGTTCATCAGTCCCATTGTTGTCTGGTTCTACAGTTGCTGACCTTGTCATTTGTGTGACCATTTGATTAATTCTATCACTTGTAAGCAACATCAAAATGTTGTGTTTTCCAATATTACTTGGGGAAGACAAACTGTTCCAGCATATTCTGATACAGAGCAAGATGATTTTGATTAAAGAAAAAAAAGGTTTTTCAGAAAACATGCGTAGACGTTCAGGGCATTAGTTGATTCCGAAGTTAGCTACAAATTACCAATGCAATTTGCGTTTGTGGAAAGGCAAATGGAGAACTGTAATCATGATGCACAGGAATTCCCTCAAAAAGAGAAATAAGCAAGGGCACATAGAGGAAATCTGAGCACTGACCTTGAGAGAGATGAAGTTGATGAAGATGAAGAAAATAAGTTGTTTGCTGTCTCCAGTATTAAAAGGAAACGACAACGATGTCAGACTTGCTTTCAACAGAAATGAGTAAACTTGGGGAAAACGTCACAGCCTGTCGTACCAAGATTGTTAACAGCACACACTAGCTAGCTTCGAGATGAGAATCTGCGCAAAGAATGAAAGGGAAAAAGTGACCTGCCAACTGTTAAACCCTGACTGTCCCTAGTGTCTTGTGCCAACATTTTTATGACATCTTCCTGGCCATGTGGGCAACTCTGACCTCTTAATCTATCCGCAGTGAGGCGTCATACATTCAGCCATTGCAGCAGCAGAACTTTTGAACGATATGTTGCCATAGGCACGCCAGAAAGGACATTATGTAAATGTATGTAGATGTTCTGGTTGCCACAATAAAATGCATTAGAGAGATGGACAAATCAAGGGCAAGTCTGCATATTGCGGAAACAAAGAACCAGACTGGGAGGGGGGGGGGGGGGGGGGGGGGGGGTTGGTCCCTTTTTAGGACCACAAATCAGAGTTGCAATCCCACTTACAAATGGAAAAGACAAACTCTGCTCCTAGTTGGCAGCAAAACTCGTTACAATTATCACCAAGTGCAATGGATCGACAAGTGAGTGAGTTTTGTTTTGACGTTTTGTTCCTGATACTATTTAAACATAGGAAAGTGAACCACCGACGTTTGACAGAAGGTATGGAGATCACTCACTGGTGATTGTGGGTTTTGGAAACCGTGTTAAGTGTGTGGTATTTAAATGATGTAAATGATTTGCCACCAGTTTCAGAACAACATGTAAAGATGAATGAGTGAGAACACTGACACTGATAATAGACATATGGACAAACCACCAGCCAAACAAATCATATCATCATGTCTTTGTTATCCTCAAGGATTGCTGCCACCAGGCTTTCTTAGAGAGACAGAAGGTGTTTTTGTTAGAATAACAAACGACTGAAAAAGTAAATGAAGAAATAACCCATCAACATTTAATAATGGACACTCTGAAGGCAGCTGTTAATCTAGGTAGTAAAACATGGTTTCACGGTCCCCATTGATCATAACATGGCTTTACAACTCGGATTTTGTATAGCCTAATATCAGTAAACTGCAAAGATGTTTAAACAAAGGGGCAACAAAGTGGATTAAATGCATAGTCAAATTCAGCGTTTTAACCTGGGAAGTTTTTAACACTCTAAAACCCCCTACTTAAAAAGGAAGGCATGTGACAACATCTTTGAACTAATCACTGCTGTAGGGCAGCTCCCAGAAATATGGCATTGCTGACGTTTGGCTTACCTTGGCAATGTTACAGAAGCTGTACTTCTTTTGAAGTCCAGTTTGAAACCTTCAGAGAAAGCCTAGTGGCTGGGAGATGTGACTGACTCTGGGTCAACGACAGTCACTCCATATGTAGACAGAGTCTGCAATTTGTCAGAATGTTGTACAGATCTGCTGAAATAAAAATCCGTTCATCTAATATCACAGAGAATTGTCCGGATTTATTTGGAACATGACTGCAATATTTCAAGCTGTAAAGTGTGATCTACGTCCTTATTGTTGCCTCGATGAGATGAGAGAGAGAGAGAGAGAGAGAGAGAGAGAGAGAGAGAGAGAGAGAGAGAGACTCTGGGGAAAGTACAGGGTGATTCTGAACAACCCTATGGCTTGTCGTCACAGAGAAGAGGACTGAAATGGTGAGTCTACAGTACACAGTAAGCATCTGATGAATTTGAATGTAAGGTCCACATTTAGCCAGCAGTTCACATAGCAGTTTTCTTGATGGGACTATGATTGCGACTGGGTTGCACCAGAAGTTTGATGACTGCCTATGATTTCAAAGTCAAACTATTTTGAAAGTGATAGTCCATTTTTCTTTTTTTTTTTTTTTTTTTTTTCTTCTTTTTTTTCTTTTTTTGCTTTACAATTATACTAGAAACAAATAAGATGGGGAGGGAGAGGGGGGCCGCTGAGCTAAAATTTAACTATGCTACGACCCTCAGAAAATTAGAACATGAGAAGAAACCATACTCCACCCTGAAACGCTGTCACAAACGACTGTTGGAACTGGTATGCCAGTCAAAAGACACAGCATATATTTCGCTGGTCAAGACAATATTTTCGCTGTTCACGTCAAATCACTCTGGAAGCAAACTTTTATGACACTGAAACAATGCAGTCAGTTCGGAAGCAGTTGGTATCTACTCCTGGCTTGAAGTATTTGATATCAGGTGGAAGGAACAAAATGGACAAAAACTCTTCTGTCAGACCTGACTTATCAGCTCATGCTGTTGATGCTTCATCAAGGTCATTGTAAAATGTGAATCCATGTGCATTTCTTCAGCATCTAAGCTCCAGTACTGCAAAAGACTCAGGGAGACCAGGCTGTATGGGGTATTTGTCACTTCAAACAGTTGCGTTGCTGTCACTACTCGAAGGGCGGTGCGAGGGGAGGGAGGGAGGGGGGGGGGAGCACATTTTACACAACCTGATGGTACATGACGTGAATTGTACAATTGTGTGTATGTCTGTGTTAAAACAAAGCAAAGTAAAGGCCCATGCCACCTCTGTAACTGGAGATATTTGTGCATATACCACATCTAAACGAGTGAGATTGGGAACACATCTCAAGGTGAAGGGAAATGACTGTTCCATTCACAAACTTTCATAAACGTAGGTCCCAAATCACGTTAAGCTATTGAAACTAAACTCTATTAGAAAATGGTGGGTCTGGATACACCCCGGCTTTCAGCTCACATCACACAGACTGCTCGCTTGTAGCATTCTCAGGATGTATGCAGGTGCATGGCCAGAGATAGTTATGCAGGCAGACAGGTGATCGAATTACAGCACGTTTGCCTGGTTCTGCTGTAAGTCATGGATCCTAGATAACGAAAAAAAAGATCTTGGCACAGTTAGAATTACAAAACTCAGTTTAAAGGATCTGCCATGTTTATCTTTGTTGAACACTTCTAGTAATCATTGCTTGACCAATGACAGACAAGAAGTAATCAGAGTTTACAGAGGCTTATCTGGGGAGAAAATGATTAATTCAAACCATTTTGAGGATGACGTTGCTAGTGGTCATTTGATGCCCCCATATACATCATACATGAAATTATTAAAAAAAAAAAAAAACTCTACTAGATTTGACTCCATAAGAGTGGGCAGAGTCTGACCAACACAGCAGACCCTAGACATCAAGTTGTACAGCGTCCTGGAGGACATGACGACATCAAGCTGGACGGCGCCCTGGAGAACTGGAGGACATTAAGCTGTACAGCGTCCTGGAGGACCCGAGGACATCAAGCTGTACGGCACCCTGGAGGACCTGAGGACATCAAGCTGTACGGCGTCCTGGAGGACCCGAGGACATCAAGCTGTACGGCATCCTGGAGGACCCGAGGACATCAAGCTGTACGGCAAACCCTGGAGGACCTGAGGACATCAAGCTGTACCGCGTCCTGGAGGACCTGAGGACATCAAGCTGTACAGCGTCCTGGAGGACCTGAAGACATCAAGCTGTACGGCGTCCTGGAGGACCCGAGGACATCAAGCTGTACAGCGTCCTGGAGGACCTGCAGACATCAAGCTGTACGGCATCCTGGAGGACCTGAGGACATCAAGCTGTACAGCGTCCTGGAGGACCTGAGAACATCAAGCTGGACGGCGTCCTGGAGGACCTGAGGACGGCAAGCTGTACAGCATCCTGGAGGACGTGAGGACATCAAGCTGTACGGCGTCCTGGAGGACCTGAGGACATCAAGCTGTACGGCGCCCTGGAGGACCTGAGGACATCAAGCTGTACAGCGCCCTGGAGGACCCGAGGACATCAAGCTGTACGGCGTCCTGGAGGACCTGAGGACATCAAGCTGTACGGCGTCCTGGAGGACCTGAAGACATCAAGCTGTACGGTGCCCTGGAGGACCTGACGACATCAAGCTATACGGCATCCTGGAGGACCTGAGGACATCAAGCTGGACGGCACCCTGGAGGACCCGAGGACATCAAGCTGTACGGCACCCTGGAGGACCTGAGGACATCAAAGCTGTACAGCGTCCTGGAGGACCTGAGAACATCAAGCTGGACGGCGCCCTGGAGGACCTGAGGACATCAAGCTGGACGGCGCCCTGGAGGACCTGAGGACATCAAGCTGGACGGCGCCCTGGAGGACCTGAGGACATCAAGCTGTACCGCGTCCTGGAGGACCTGAGGACATCAAGCTGGACGGCGCCCTGGAGGACCCTGAGGACATCAAGCTGGACGGCGCCTGGAGGACCTCAGGACATCAAGCTGTACGGCGCCCTGGAGGACCTGAGGACATCAAGCTGGACAGCGCCCTGGAGGACCTGAGGACATCAAGCTGGACGGCGCCCTGGAGGACTCAGGACATCAAGCTGGACGGCGCCCTGGAGGACTTGAGGACATCAAGCTGTACAGCGATCCTGGAGGACCTGAGGACATCAAGCTTTACGGCGCCCTGGAGGACTTGAGGACATCAAGCTGGACGGCGCCCTGGAGGACCTGAGGACCACAGCTTTTGTCATGGACTGTGTAGTGAACATGTGATGGAGTGAAAAGGAAGGAAGAAAAGCAAGAAATCCATGGATTGCTGCTGACAGTAATGAGGTCAGCAGTAATAAATGAAACTAAGTAATGTATGCCCTGTGCATTCAAAAGAGCTTTCATGGAGAGAAATACGAGGCCCTACCCAAGGGCATGCTAGCAGGTCGCCATCACCTATGCACAAACGTTGTCATGAATCAGCAAGGATCAAATCTGTTGAAGGGTTCACATCACCAAAAAGTTCCACTTATCCGCGGGACACCATAGACCATAGGTTTTTCTGTTGGCCTGAAGAAGTGTCAACAGTGACCCAGTATCTCAGAAAGGTTTGGAATGTTGATAAGATTTTCTTTTGGTGCAACTCCACTTCCATGGGCAATTCTCAAAACTCTTGTGAGATCTGAACACTTGCATTCGGCAAAGAAAATTAGTTGAATGAGTCTACATCCTTCTGGTACTATTCCTACCCATTTATTTAGCTCCTGCTTTGTCAGATTTTTCACATGTATGTACAAAATGTGATTATATTGTGTTCTATTGAATATGTGGCAATCTGAAAAATGCAAGATTTCGTTGTTGTTTTTTGCAAGACCTGTGATGTTTCCTCTTACGTGTTTTAAAAGATTACAGGTTTTTGAATGTGTGTGTGTGAGAAGAGTCCCTGACGTCTATTGTTCAGTGTAAATTGGGGGACACCCTGTCGGGACAACCGGATATGTCTTGAAGACGATCATGGGAGATATTGTTTTGACAGGGATTATTCATTTACTGAATTAAGCCCACCAGCTGTAGTCAATTTTGATATACTTGATGGATTCACCGTGACCCCTTTACCAGAAAGCAGCATGCGGTGCCCAGAGACTCATTTTCAGTGTCACAACAATGGTTACTGTCTCCCTGTCTATGTCAGGTGTGTAATGGCATCATGGACTGTCCGGATCATGAAGACGAAGCTGACTGTAAGAATTTCAAGACTTGCCAGGGATATTATCGATGTCGTGACAGACAGAAAATTCTCTGTGCACATGTGAATCACCTGTGTGATGGTGTGCCTCAGTGTCCCCTCCATGATGATGAACTGATGTGCTCCGCTATTTGTCCTGACTCTTGTGTTTGTTATGGGTTTGCATTTTTCTGCAATCACACTTTTCTTATCAGCTCTTTTTCCACAATTACGATACCTCGAAGCCTTTTATAATGAAATACGTATGAGCGACGTCGCTCAAAACACCATGCTGATCCACTTGGGCGTACAGTCATGTGGATGGAGGACGTTAACAAAAGTTGTTTTGCCAAATCTTCATAGTTTAGATCTAGTATGAATCTTCTTCATTCCGTCAACCTCAGTCACTTTGATGGAATGCCTGAACTTCGAAGATTGAATCTGGCAGGGTAATCCTATATCTGATAGATTTGTGTATGTCTCTAAAAAATATGTTTATCCATCACTAGTGATCTTCAATATTTCAAGTACCCAAGCAAGTTCTCTCAACATGTCAACCTTGTCAGCTCTTATGCCCAATTTACGAAGACTAGATTTGTCAAGAATAGAATAAAGGCACTGCAAGAGCAACACTTGTTTCATAATCTTTATTTTTTGAATTTACAAAGTTGTCCCATAACTGACTTTGCTCCAGACTTCATGAAACACATGACAGTTCTTAAGTATGTTTTTGCTGACAATTTTAAATTGTGTTGTCCTGTTGTTTTACGGATAATTTCATAGGTGAATGTTGGCCCCATCTGATGAAATCTCTTCATGTGATGACTTGTTGAAATCCATTGCTTACCGTTGTGCTCTGACATTATTTGCAGTGCTTGCTGTTCTGGGGAACTTTGGTTGTTTTGTTTACCATCTCTGTTTTTTGACAGAAAGCACTGGGACTAGTTTGTTGTTGTATTGGTCCTTCATCTGTGTGTTTCCGACTTTTTGATGGGAGTCTATTTAGTCATTATTAGTGTTGTTGACCAGATTTATGCTGGTAGCTACATTTGGACTGAAACCACGTGGAAAAAGAGTTTAGCCTGCAGCAGTGCAGGGTTCTTTTCCTTGTTGTCGTCTGAAGTATCAGCATTCCTGATCTGTTTCATCACTTTGGATCGTTTTCTTGTGCTCCAGTTTCCTTATAGTCAAATTCGCTTTGGAGCCAGATCAGCTCACGTAGCTTGTGTTATTATATGGGCACTGGGTCTATCGCTGGGTATGGTGCCTTTGCTCCCTGTAACCTCACACTGGGGTTTTTTTCCACCAAACCAGTATCTGCATTCCACTGCCTGTCACCAAAGCTGACTCTCCTGGTCATATTTATTTATTCAGTACCATGATTGTTTGCAACCTATTTCTCTTTCTCATGATTGGTGTGGGTCAGTTTCTTATTTACTGGCTGGGAGAAGTAACAGTGCATCTAAACAGCTAACAAATATCAAAAGCATATCGACTGACAATTCACAATCCAAGGAAACAACCTTTGCCAGGCGTCTACTATCTGTAGCCATGTCTGATTTTCTGTGCTGGTTTCCTGTTGGTCTGTGTGGGGTCCTGGCCGCCACTGGCGTCGTCATTCCGGAGGAGATCAACGTGGGAATGGCAATTTTTGTCTTGCCTCTGAATTCAGCATTCAATCCATTCCTCTACGCTTTGAACATAATATTAGAAAAACGGCGTAAAACACAAGAGATGCGCTTTCTGAAAATGTTACGCGCTCGGCAAAGTAGTAGCACTTGAGTTGAAAAAAAAAAAGTAAGAAAAGAAAAGAGAAGAGAAAGAGACAGAAACTCATACGTCTTGACTATGTAACGGCTGTACTGAAAGCAACTTGTCACCAGCAGGCTGGCTCCGCCTGCATGTTTCTGGCTGCATGGAATCAACAAGACCCATTTCACTATCACTCTTCTCTACTCTTCTGTGCTCTGTGGTCTCCTTACTACATGTCCCTTCCTCACTTGGGCCCGTTACCACCTGGCATTGTTAGTAGTATCACAATTACACACCAACTCCAGTTTTTACCCCTTCCTTCACCACGCTAGTAGTCTGTCACATCCTGCGCTGCCAGTGGGGTTACAAGCACCTTTTCGAGTACAGCAGACTTCTGTATGTTTGACAAGTACACTGATTCTAACTGTCATTGTTCTTGGTGACTGGGAAAAGAACAGCATGAAAACTAAGGTGGAACTGAGTGCAATCAGACTGAACAGGAACAAGGCTCTCATTGTGACCACCCGTCCACGACCCACTACTGAGTAATGCTCACTTTAGCTGCCAGCAGACTTCCCTTTGCCAGACTATCGGAGACAAGGAACAGTAGTCAAAATATGTCTAGTTAGGGACACTTCCCCCTGAGCCCATACGTCTGTATCCATCATTCGAAATGTTCCATCTACAGTTCGATGCCATCACCGGTGTCAATGGTATATACAGCAATATACTTGTTAACTGTCGTTGTCGACAATCACCTTGAGCAAGACAGGGGAAATGGAGGGTGAACAGTGTTGCAGAATTTGATAGGAAGTGACAGAAACCACGAATCACTGCGTCAGAGGGTGTTGTGACTTTCTGGTCTCATGTCCCATGCCTGTCTAGTTGCATTATTTCTATGTCGCGCATACCAGCTCCCCATTAACATCCTTACCACACTGTTCCACAATTAGCAGTCGACAGGGAGCAGTCAATATCAGATCGTCCTGAGAAAAAAAAAAAAACACCAGAGGAAATGTTGCATTGATGAAGATTCATTTCAGCCCTCTGTAACAAAAATAAATGCTAAATCGCAGAGATACCGTGAGACAGTGTCTCCTTTTGGAGCACGCACCACATCATCCATGGACACTCGGCGATACATGTTACCCTGATATGAACTCACAATAGGCGCAAATGCGGAGAACAAATCCAAAATCTGTGTGTGTGTGTGTGTGTGTGTGTGTGTGCACGCATGCGCGCGCGCGCGTGTGTGTGTGTGTGTGTGTGTGTGTGTGTGTGTGTGTGAATCTGTGTGTGTGTGTGTGTGTGTGTGTGTGTGTGTGTGTGTGTGATTGAGAAAAGGAGGGACAGAGATAGAGACAGAGTGAAAAGGAAATTATCAGCACAAGTTTACTTTTTTTCTGATAGTGGGAATACCGTTCACTCTGAAAACGTTCCAGGTATGGTTACTGAAGCTGAAGATCTGCTGGAAAATTTCTGTTGAAATCACCTATATATAAGGAAACAACAGGTAATGTGGAATGTGCTCGTTTGCTTTAGTAAGTCCAGGTTTTTGTTTTGTTCCCTCCCAGCTGTTTTGAAAAAACCTGTGGAACACTGTTAGTCATTCTTTTGCTAATTAATAATTGACATCCCTTCTTCAGGCAAGAGAGTGAGAATTTGAAACTCACGTTCTCTTTCCCTTTTGTTCCCTTCGTCTTTTCCTTTAACAGTTCCTGAGTGTTTTAATCAAACAACAACTTATACTCCTTTGTGTGTTGACGACTTTGATATGAACGTGGTCAAGGTTTGTGCGTATTTGAAAAAAAAAATACAGGACAGGGATGGGAAAAACGGGGGTTATTTTCGAATTCCACACTAAACTTTGCCAAAAGCCAGTGATAATTTCACACACACACACACACACACACACACACACACACACACACACACATATATATATATATATATATATATATATATATATATATATATATATATATATATATATATATAAGTTTAAAAATACGATTAAAATGGAGATTAAGAAACCACCAACAAAACTTGTTTCAAGCTCTCTGCTCTCTTTAGGGTGTTCATTTTGGGCATGCTACCGGTGTTATATATTGTGTGTGTGAACGTGAGTTCTGCATGTGTGTTTCACGTGGCCTGTATCTTTTTACAATTTTGATTTTTGGGGGGTGCGTCAGGGAGGGTGTGTTAAGGAATGGTGTGTTGACAAGAATTTCCATTTGTGCCTGCAATTGTTTATGATCTCAACTTTTGAATTCAGAGTTGCTAGATGAGGTTGCATAATATCAGCCACTTTTCTGTAGAACATAGGTTGCATTTTTTAGAGATATTATTGTATGGTGCTGCTCTTTTTTATAATTTTCCATGATATATTGTAGTCTATTTTTTTATCTTTAAGTTTCCAAATGTGTTTACTTAGTTCTGTTTGGTTTTTATATTTTTCATTTTTGAAGGACTGTTTATGGTTCGCTTCCTGGTTTATGGTTTGCATATCTAGTTTTAAAATGGTTTGCAGTAATCCCTATGTATGTTTCTTTGTCACTATCAGTTGTTACTGTGGCTTGGTATACAATTATTGTATAGGCATTTATTATTCAGGGGGCATTGATTTTTTTTAGTGCAGTTACAAGATGTCCTTTGTTACCCTTTTTGGCTGTGTTGCCTTTAGTTTTGTTAGATGAGTCAATTATGTTTTTGAGGTTGGGCATACATGAATATGATAGCTTGATGGTGCTTTTATTGAATATTTTAGATAGTACATGTTCTTTTGGAAATGATGTTATAAGAATTTTAAAGAATTCTTTCCTACATTAGTCTTTATTCTTCCATCATATGGGGGATTATACCATATGATCTTCCTTTTCCTGTTTTTCTTATTACTGTTCATGTTATTATCTGGGTTGTATTGTAGTTTGTAGTTGTGGCCACTTTTTTCAGTGCCTCTTGGTATTCAACTGCTGCACTGTTGAATACTTTCTCGTTGCATGACAGGTTAGATAGTCTTTTGTTTATGCCATTGGGTATGGTTTTTAGGATAGAAGGTGGATGGTACTTTTGATGTCTACGTAGATGGTATATCGTTAGGTTTTTTTATATGGTTTGTATACATGGTCATTGGCCTGAACGCACCCCCAAAAAATCAAAATTGTAAAAAGATACAGGCCACGTGAAACACATGCAGAACTCACGTTCACACACACACAATATATAACACTGGTAGCGTGCCCAAAATGAACACCCTGAAGAGAGAGCAGAGCTTGAAAACAAGTTTGTTGGTGGTTTTTTAATCTCCTTTTTAATCATATTTTTAAACTTATGTCGCTCCCTTCCTGGTTGAGCGTTTTTAGAGTTCTTGCTGGCTCTCTACTTTTATTTGTGATAATCGCGCCTTACGTTGAGCACTGTAGCCTGACAGAACCTAAACTTAAAATGGAGAAAATCAACTTTGGGCAGTCCACTAAAAATATACCGTTTTCTAACCCACAATCTTACATAAAAAAAAAAACTAATAGAGCAGACTGAAAAAATTTGTGCGCAACATGAGATGGAAGGCGTTCTTCTTTCTGAACCTTGATGCAAAATGTGAAGAGATAAAAAAACATACGGTTTTAAGTCATGGAGATCGCCACCTATAATAGAGGAAATGAAACCTTTTGAAGACAATATGAAAAGACTAATAGCCAATATTGAATTCAGAAAATCATACAACAATTTCCAAACAAAAATTACAAAATGAAAATAAAACAAATTCAAAATGACAAAAAGGTATTTGTAAAGGCTGATAAGACAAGCAATTTCTATAAAATGGAACCTAATGAATACTCTCAACTCCTCAACAAAAATATTCAGAAAAACTACAAAAAAAAACTGATAAAACCACATATGACAGCGTTTTGTAAAAAAGAAAAAGAACTTGTGCACTGTATGGATCTAAATGATAGGATAGAAACAACAGCAATAAAAGAAGCTTTTATAACACTTAAAGATCACAAACCTAATCTCCCCAACAACCCAACATGTAGATTAATAAACCCATCCAAGTCTGAATTAGGCAAAATAAGCAAAAAAATTCTGAAAAAAAGTCTATAGAGGACATAAAATCAAACACTGAATACAACCTTTGGAAAAATAGCTATGAAGTTATCCAATGGTTCAAGGAAATTAACAAACAGAAAAAAACACAGTGTTCATCACTTTTGACATAGTAGATTTTTATCCATCTATAGATGAGGAATTGCTTACCAAAGCTTTAAAATTTGCTAACAAATACACACAAACATAACAGAGGCTGAGATGGAAATCATCTTCCACACTAAAAAAAAACTATACTCCACAGCAGTAATGATACTTGGACAAAAAAAAAACAGCAATAATTCCACATTTGATGTCACAATGGGTTCATATGATGGTGCCGAAACATGTGAACTAGTTGGACTATTCATGTTATTCAATATACAGAAAACACTTGGTAAACAGGTTGCTTGTACAGAGACGACGGCCTTGCTGCGCTAACAATAAACCAAAAACCATTGGAAATAAGAAAAAAAAGAACTTTGTAAAATCTTCCAAAGCCATAACTTAAAAATCACAGTAGAAGCCAACAAGAAGGTAGTAAACTACCTAGACATAACATTAGACCTTAATGACCATGTATACAAACCATATAAAAAATCTAACGATATACCCATCTACGTAGACATCAAAAGTAACCATCCACCTTCTATACTAAAAACCATACCCAATGGCATAAACAAAACTATCTAACCTGTCATGCAACGAGAAAGTATTCAACAGTGCAGCAGTTGAATACCAAGAGGCACTGAAAAAAAGTGGCCACAACTACAAACTACAATACAACCCAGATAATAACATGAACAGTAATAAGAAAAACAGGAAAAGGAAGAGATCATATGGTATAATCCCCCATATGATGGAAGAATAAAGACTAATGTAGGAAAAGAATTCTTTAAAATTTCTTATAACATCATTTCCAAAAGAACATGTACTATCTAAAATATTCAATAAAAAAACCATCAAGCTATCATATTCATGTATGCCCAACCTCAAAAACATAATTGACTCATCTAACAAAACTAAAGGCAACACAGCCAAAAAGGGTAACAAAAGGACATCTTGTAACTGCACTAAAAAAGATCAATGCCCCCTGAATAATAAATGCCTTTACAATAGTATTGTATACCAAGCCACAGTAACAACTGATAGTGACAAAGAAACATACATAGGGATTACTGCAAACCATTTTAAAACTAGATATGCAAACCATAAACAGTCCTTCAAAATGAAAAATATAAAAACCAAACAGAACTAAGTAAACACATTTGGAAACTTAAAGATAAAAAATAGACCACAATATATCATGGAAAATTATAAAAAGAGCAGCACCATACAATAATATCTCTAAAAAATGCAACCTATGTTCTACAGAAAAGTGGCTGATATTATGCAAACCTCATCTAGCAACTCTGAATTCAAAAGTTGAGATCATAAACAATTGCAGGCACAAATGGAAATTCTTGTCAACACACCATTCCTTAACACACCTCCCTGAACGCACCCCCAAAAATCAAAATTGTAAAAAGATACAGGCCACGTGAAACACATGCAGAACTCACGTTCACACACACACAATATATAACACTGGTAGCGTGCCCAAAAATGACACCCTGAAGAGAGCAGAGAGCTTGAAACAAGTTTGTTGGTGGTTTTTTAATCTCCTTTTTAATAATATTTTTAAACTTATGTCGCTCCCCTCCCGGTTGAGCGTTTTTAGATTTCTTGCTGGCTCTCTACTTTATTTGTGATATATATATATATATATATATATATATATATATATATATATATATATGTATGTACGTATATATATGTATATATATATATATATATATATATATATATATATATATATATATATATATATATAGAGAGAGAGAGAGAGAGAGAGAGAGAGAGAGAGAGAGAACATCTATTTGCACAGATACTACCAGCTGAAACAGTTATGTGAATGGATGAGTAAATGAATAAGTAAATAGATACTTACATGAATACGATCAGTAATAAATATACATGAATGAATAAATAAGCAGAACCATCAAATCGATATCAATTGCATGGATGTATTAGAAACACAACCAAAGCATGTGTATTACATCTTATTCTTGTTACTTTCTATTTTGATTGTGCCATCAAATCCTTTCTAACCACCACACCATGGAGACAAATGTCTTCCTTGATTTGACACATCCTGTTCCTAATATTGATGGGGCACTGCATTACAACTTACCCTCACTTTGGTACCAAGGAGCTGATACTTGGTAATGTACCCCTTCATCTTGGCGCATGCTGATAATATCTCAGGGGGGGGGGGGGGGGGGGAGCCAGACAGGAGTGAAGATAATATGACAGACAACCGATTCCAGCAAATGAAAATGCGCCGTGGAGTTCTTCATCGACAATGATGTGGCGAAAGCTCGTCTTCATGTAATTCTTGGAGACTTTCCAGCGTTTTAAGAAAGTTAAATATGAGCTATGGGGACCAGACACATGCAGGGACTCTGTTCTGTTGTATCCAGTCCTCTGTCTGAGCTGCGTCTGTGTGGAAGTGGTTATCTTAGAGGTACACCAGTGTCCACTGGGCAACATAAGGTATCGCTCATTTTATTCATGCATATTGATGGACTGACTCGATAATAGTAGGCACACTGTTGGTTCCAGTGTTGTCTTGCGGTTAAAATGGTGTCATGGACTGTCTGCCTGGTTGGCTGGCTACATGAGATAAGGCAATCTGGTGACCATGGAGAGAGAACATACAGACACAAATCCCACGATCAATCGCCATCTCAACAAGCGACAAAACGCTCCTCAAATTGGTAGGAAAAACTCTACACCCATGCAAATAAAACTTTTAAATCAAATCCTGGATAAAGGTAGCTATCCAAGGGACTCGGGATGCTAAAGACCCTGGATGATGTTACTGTGACATAAGGTTCAAAGGGGACAACGAACGGAACTGCTTCCAAAGACACTTCACAGCAACTATTTGGAGATCCCTCCCAACGCATAGGGCAGCTCTTAAATGCACTACTCAAATTAGAACTTACTAATGGAACATGACAGATTTTCAAAGCAAAGGCTTTCAAAGGAAATGAAAACAGTTTATGATTCAACGCTCTTCAAATTTCAAAATCCCTCCCCTGACAAGAATCGCAAAGGTAAAACTCATCTGGGGTTTACCTTTGAACATCTTGGGTCAGGAAATCTTTACAGTCAAAGGTAAACTTCCAGCTGGTCGAAACAAACTTCTCAATTCGAAAAAAAAGAATGGATCCTCTCACTCGAAGATCAGTCATTGGGACGCCACAGTTCTGGCCTAAAATTCAGAGGCAAGATTCTTTTTCCTTTCAATATACACAACCAGTATATCTGTCTTAACACTAGAAGCCCCCTCCAGGCACATATTTGTCGTCTTTTCCTACTATAGAGCAGATTATGCCATTCTTTTATTCATACAATACCATTGTTCTTCCAGTTAACTTTGCAGAGGCCGTGAATGTTCCAGGAGAATCTATCCACCTTGCAGGCAGTTCTTTCCGTATTAGAAATCACCGATGTGTTTTTATATTCCAGACTGCAAATGTGAAGATGTTCCTTTCACAGATACTCTGAGGTTATTTTCTGTAACACACTTTGTTTTTACCTGGTGGAGGCTGACAGATGATATTGTCATTGCTGTCTGCAAAATGTCTGGTAAGATCTTTAAATTTTCTTTTTCCATGCAGTATGACATACGGGAGTGGAACTCATAATCCAGACCATCCCTCTTCTTAGTTCGAGTTTTTCCTGTTGGATTCATTGTCCACATATTGAAAGTAGTACTAGGTTACAGGACAACAGTCGCTGATAATTGCTGGCCCTACTCATTGTAGGAATAGGGAAGCTATCTGTGGATTTGTCGGTGGTTTGATAAAAGTTCTGAAGTGGAATATTTCTGTCATGGATATATAGACGACAAAATCTTAATTGAAATGTATTTCTGATACTGTACTGAAACTTCAAACTAGCTTTAAAGTTGGAGTGGCATAAGAAATGTTTGATTCATTTTGAATTTAAATATACAGAACTTTGGAAGTGGCAATGAAATAGAGGACTGTAAGAACTACCCACATTTTCATGTACAAAAAAACACAACAAAGAAATGGTGCACTGAGAGTAAAGTCAATACTGTGTTTTTTCACCATTATTTATTGTATCAACAACCAGTTGCCAGAATAATTTCCGATGCATGCAATTTCAAAGCATATGATAAATAATGTATTCTACGTTTGCAAAACGCACTTTTTAGAGTCGTTTTAACAGCCATGTTTTCAAAATTACCTGCAATGCAATATACTATGCAACACTCGAATCTGAAACTATGTTTATCCTAAGTTTCAAAAAGGGGTGACTGAGGGCGGAAAATGAAGCAAAATTTGTAAAGAGAGGGGGTTAGTTACCGCCAAGGACACAGACAAACAGAGTACAGGACTAGAGTGTCTAGTCATGCACTGTGTTTGTGTCCTTGGTGATAACTAACCCCCTCTCTTTCCAAATTTTGCTTCATTTTTATCCTAAATGACCGTATTTCGTCAATTCTTCTAAATATCTTATTCCATACCAGGTTTATATTTAATTTTTTTTTCTGAGTTTCATGGCTGCATTTGGGTGTTAGGTCCAGTATAAATATTTCGTGATACGCCTTTGTTTTCTTGAAAGCTGACGTCATTCGTATAAGAACCATTAGATACAAGACCAAGTCAAGCCACTTTAAAAATTCAGTGCGTCTTTTATTTGTATATATTTCCGTTCGCTCTTATGCTTTGAAATTAATTGCATTATAATCGTGTTCCTTCAGGATTTTAACATATCTTTGATGGCAAAGGTTTTTTCTCTCGGACTTTTTTTTTCATTACTGGCTGTGTGTCCTACTTCGATACGGTTGTTACCGAAGACTGACTTGGCAAGCGTCTAGTTCATTGATTCTGATTCTATGTTTGCTTTACGCCATCCACGCGGCTTTCCAAATGTGTTTGAATAGTGTTGTCTACTTAGTCTGACGTGTACACGACAGTGATAAGTATTTGGTCCCATCTATGACTGTATTAAAAAAACATTCAAGTAAGTTTCAGTGCAGTTTTCTCTCTCTCTCTCTCTCTCTCTCTCTCTCTCTCTCTCTCTCTCTCTCTCTCTGTATGTATGTATGTATGTATGTATGTATGTATGTATGTATGTATGTATGTATGTATGTATGTGTATGTGTAAAGAGAGGGGGTTAGTTACCGTCAAGGACACAGACAAAAGAGTACAGGACTAGAGTGTCTAGTCATGCATGGGTAGATAGGCGACCCCACCCTCCACGAGTCTCCCAACCATGGGTAAATGGGTCCTGCTGCCTTGCAGGCTGCCTTGGGAAAGGCAAAGGCTACGGGAGTAAACCCCTAACGAAAAATCCGGGGTGGAGCCCCTGACACGGCTTGGTGGTGAAAACGACAGCATCACTTTGACAGCTCCTACAGTCCAGTCGTGATCAAGATGCTATGCCCTGCATCCCTCTTGGCAACAGAATTCATTCAAAAGATCTACCACAAAGAACAAGCGCACGTTATGTGTTGGAGCCTGGAACATCCAGAATCAAATGGACAACAGGAGGAGCGACAGACCACAGCTCAAACAGCGCTAAAACGTTACAAAGTTGATATTTCTGCACTTAGCGAGACGTGCTGGCAACCACTGGAGAAATCAGAGAAGTAGGAGCTGGATACATCTTCTGGACAGGAAGGCCCTGGAGGATAAAAGGGAAGCAGGAGTGGGCTTTGCCATCCGCACCTCGCTGGTCAGCAACCTAGAGTCTCTCCCAAAGGGAATTGATGATCATCTGATGACTATGAGACTGCCTCTCCACTCCAAGGAAAGCAGCACCTGACACTCATCAGTGCGTATACCCCCATCATACCTACACTCAGGAACAGAAGGAACTGTTCTACCAGAGCCTTTCAAGCTTGCTGCACAGTATCCCAAAGGATGACAAGTTTTTTTTCCTTGGGGACTTCAACGCTCGTGTGGGCAGGCACTCCCAGTCTTGGCCAGATGTCATCGGACTGCATGGAGTGGGACAGGAAAACTCAAATGACCAGTTCTTCTTACACCCTGCACTGAATTTGGTTTGACCATCACCAACACACTGTTCCAGCTGCCAGACACCCAAAAGGCCACCTGGATGCACCCTCGCTCCAGACAATGGCTCTTGATCGACTATGTGATCACTAGGCGGAGTGACATCCAGGATGTCCACATCACAAGAGCAATGAGGGGAGCGGACTGCTGGACTGACCACCTGCTGCTGAGGTGCAAGCTTTCTTTCTCCATCGCTAGCACCCACAGACGCCAGAAAGCTGACATCAAGAAGAAGCTGGATATCCAGAAACTGAATGATCCAATGACAAGGGAAACCTTTGTGACAGACCTTGCGAACTAGCTCAATAGTTCACCCAGTTGAAGCGGACTTAGAAGAGGCTTGGGTAAACTTCAGAAACGCAGTCCATGACTCTGCCAGGCTGTCTCTTGGGCACCCAAAGAGGAAACACCAGTACTGGCTTGACAGCAACAACACGGAGATCTGCAGACTGCTACAGCAGAAGCATGAAGCCCACACAAGCTGGCTCAACGACAAGGGATCATCAGCCAAACATGATCGTCTGAAGCATATAAGAGGCAAGGTTCAGGATGAACTGAGACAGATGGTGGACAAATGATGGAAAGAGAAGGCTGCAGAGCTACAACAGTACGCTGGTGAGCACAACTCCAAGAAGTTCTTTGCAGGCCTGAAGTATGTGCATGGCCCCTCCTCCAACGCCATGGCGCCTGTACGGACAGCTGATGGCACTCTGCTTACTGAGAAGAGCGATAGAGTACAGCTGTGGTGTGACCACTTCAGCCAGCTTCTTAATAGACCATCTCAGATCGATCAGCAAGCGATCCGGGGCATGTCCCAACATTCAGTTTTGTCATCGCTTGACGACCCACCGACTAAGGAGAAAACCCAGAGGTGATTAAGCACCTCGAAATCGAGAGGCACCAGGCACTGATGGCATTCCCCCTGAGATCTTCAAGGTGGTGGAGAGGCCATAGCTGACAAGCTGACTGAGCTGATGCAGCAGTTCTGGGTGGGGGAGCAGTACCACAAGACTTCAAGGATGACAACATCATCCACCTGTACAAGAACAAGGGCGACAGAGCATCGTGTGACAACCACAGAGGATCTAACTGTTGAGCATAGCAGGAAAGATTATGGCCTGTGTCATCCTGAATCACATCATACACCACTTGCTGGGTGGTGTCGTCTCCGAGAGCCAGTGTGACTTCAGGAGCAACCGGGGGACGACCGACGTGACCTTCGCTGTTCGCCAACTGCAAGTGAAATGCTTGAAACAGACTCAGAACTTCTACATCCTCTTTGTGGACCTGGCAAAGGCTTTCGATACAGTCAGTCAGTTACGAGGGTCTGTGGGCTATAATGTCCAAACTTAGCTGCCCACTGAAATCTGTCAAGATTATACGATCCTTCCATGATGGTATGATGGCTTGCAGGGGTAGAAAACGGCACTGTGTCTGACCCCTTCCCCATGTCCAATGGAGTGAAGCAGGTATGTGTCCTGGCACCAACCCTATTCAGACTCATGTTCGCCACAATGCTGTTCTCTGCTCTCACCAGTACCAATGCAGGGATCACTGTACCCACAGATGTGATGGCTGCTTCTTCGACTTAAGGCACCTGAAGGCCAGAACAAAAGTTCTTGAGGTCCTTTTGAGAGACTTCCTGTTTGCCGATGACTGTGCACTCACAGCGCTCAAAAAACCAGACCTGCGAGAACTTGCCAGTTGCCTGTCCACAGCAGCAAAGGCCTTGGGCTTGATGATCAGCCTGCAGAAGATAGAAGTGATGGTCCAACCAGCACTGGGCCTCTCTCCTCCAGACCAAAGATCATGATCGAGGACACGACCCTGAAGAATGTTGACAGCTTCACCTACTTGGGGAGCTGCTTGTCTTCATCATGAGGCTTGGATATAGAAGTGTCGAACAGACTGGCAAAAAACAGGAGCTTCCTTCCGCAGGCTTTGGAACAGAGTGTAGGGAGAGCGTGGCATCACTCTTAAGTACCAAACTGGCAGTCTACAGAGCAGTCGTTGTCACCTCGCTGCTCTACAGCTATGAGACCTAGACACTGTGTAGGAAGCAACTGAAGATTCTGGATCAATTCCACCTCTGCTGCCTGTGTAAGATCATGGGCATCTCCTGGGAGGACAGGATTTCCAACACAGAAGTGCTTCGCAGAGCAAAGATGTCTGGTATCGAGGCGCTGATTATGAAAGTGCAGTTGAAGTGGGTTGGACATGTGGCACGAACTGACGACACGCGACTTCCAAAAATGGTCTTCTCATCTGAGCTGGCAGCTGGAACAAGAACCACTGGGCGACCACTCAAACGCTTCAAGGACTGCCTGAAAGTATCACTGGCTTCCTGTGGCATCCCGCTCCAGGGCTGGAATACCTTGCCACAGACCGCAGTGCCTGGCGACTTGCTGTCCACAAAGGAGTAAATAGCTTCGAAGAAAAACATTTGCAGGAATTGTACCAGAAGCACCAAGCCCACAAAGAGAGGAGACCTGACCCAATGACAGCGGTCACATGCCCAAAGTGTAGACGTATCTGTGTGTCTTGTGCTCACAATGCATAGTCGCTGACGTCTTCGTCGACCACGACAGACATCCTTGTATGTATGTATGTATGTATGTGTCATGTGAATGAGAAAAGTGTTACGTGAATGGAGAAGTTTCATATCAAAGACAAGAGTGTTAAGAGATTTTGTAATTTTTTTGCGATTGTGGAATGGAACCTACGGGTTTTTGATGCTTTTTTTGTATTCATGGAGTGCAACCACAAGTGATGTGGGACAGTGGGACGCTGATTGGATTGTGAAGTGTGTTCACCCATGTGAGGAAGGGTGGAAAATTATTGTTACTTCAGAGGAGCTCTGGACACGGACATAGGAGGATGCCCTATTGTAACCCTCCTGGGTTTTAATATTGTTAGGACTAGGATTGTCCTGCGCAACCCTGGATTGGGTGTGCTACATGGTTGGACTGGTTTGTCCAATGCAACCCTGGTTTGGGTGTGCTTAACCCTTGGTGGGTATAAGATGTCTGGCGTGGCAAGTTTCACTCAGTATAGAGTGTAGATGTAGACTGGAAGTCTACTAGGGTAGGCTTGTCGCTTATTCCCTAGAAGGTGAGTACCAGTTGGGGTTGTAAACTGGTTAAAGCAATTACATTAAAGGTGTAATTGTAATGATAACAGAAGTTTGATGATTATAAAGATTTGAGGATATTGCGCTATTTGGGAAAAAAGAGAAAGATGAACGTTGAACGCGAAAAGAAAAGAAGAATTGAAAAATAAATAAATAAAATTTTGTTGTATAAAGATTTCTTTCTGTACCCCAACTGTAGGTAGGAATAGGTTGGTGGAACAAGACTCATGTGAGTATTCTATTTTGAATTTGGAGTGAATGTGAAAGGAGTTAAAAAGGAGCTATGAATAATAAAAGAGAGAAAGAAAAAAATGAATAAAATTCATTTTAGAGGTTAACCTTGGACCTAGGGTTTCGTTACAGAATCCCTCAGCGTCCAGTGGTGTTCCTGAGTAAGGTGTACCAGTCTAGTGAGGATCCAGGCTGTGATGGTCCAGAGGTGGTACAGCCCAGTGCACGAAAGCTCCTCGAAAGCTCCTCGACAAGTCAAGAAGATGACTTTGTCTTTACAACAATTATTTAATATAATGAACTGATAGTGTAATGTGTGTGTGTGTGTGTTTGATTCTTGATAAAACTTTGAATATTGTATTATTGTTTATATATGTGGAATATCTTGTGAAGAGAAGAAATAATTTGTTGGAAAACGTACTGAAGTGAAAAGAAGATTTAAGACCCTTTTCTTTATCATTGAGTAAAGGGAGCGTTTTATAGAAAACTTAATTTTGTGGTGATAGTGCTCCTTTGGGTGAATGGAGTGATTGTGCGTTGCATACAGAGTAAGCATACTGTGTTTGTGAATGCAAGTGTGGTGTGTGCACAAACATGGGTGTGTGACAGTATGTATGTATTATGATTGTGTGCACACACACATACATACATAATGGATTTGTAATTTGTTGCATATATACATATGAAAACAGAATTTTTCAATCCATATGGATTCCATTCACTTCATAGATAGTGCTACCCAAACAGTGAAGGGCTTGCCATAGTTGTGATAACCCTGACATTCTTCTCAAACTTTTACAGTTTCAAAATTTCCTCATGGTATTTTTGTTTAACTATTGAAAGGTCAGTGTTGTCGTTTTTTTTTTTTCTCCCTTTTTATCTTGTTTTATCTGTTTCTGTTTGTTTGCTTTTTTTTTCGCTTTGTTTTCGTTTTATTACATCGATCCTTTGTTTTGGTGTTTTACATATCCATATCTTTAATTGCAAACTGAAAATATGTTAGGATATTTCAAATCAACTTGGCTATGTCCTGTGCATATTTACAACAGTGTTGACATCCTGTCGTTTACAACAAAATTTATAATCCATGTAAAATCTTTATGAATGTACATACCCACTGACAGCTGGGCCAGAGGTACGAATATCATTTGGTGCAGTAAAATGATTACAGAATTTAAGGGTACCAGTCTAGTGATTACTATGTTTTGCAATGTTTACGTATTGACAGCAAATGGCAGCGCTTCCCCAGCAAGCAGCTTAAAGGCAAAAATACCCAGCACAATGGTACATTTTATTCTAAATGCCTCTGAAAACATAAGCACCACCAAGCATACAAAACGGTTACATGGTGTAGCAGTGACTGAACCTGCTCAGCGCCGTTTAAATCTTGTGTCAATTCAAGGTACCAGTATCAATGTACCGACACAGGAGAACGTTCCACACAGATTTAGCACTAGAAATAGTAAAACACAGAACGCGACCATATATATTTCTGGTTTGTCTACATGCCTGCAAAGCCCAGCAGTAAAAGAACTTACTATTGAAGGCCCAAATGGTCATCTCCCGTGTTCAAAGTCCTGCCAGTATTTTCAAATGGGAGTGTGATTTCGTACTCCACGTACGACCTTACCATGTTGCGCGGTTTTGATCAACGAGTGCACACAAGAGTTCGAACTGAAATATTCCGACCATTTCAGTGTCATCAAGAGAGTGGAATTTCGACAAAATGCAAACTGTCCACATCGTTCCCTATTCAATATAGTATGACAGACACTGTCAATGTCACAGTGTCTAAGGACGTTTTCCAGTCTGATCATAAGTGTGACAAGTTCGCTGATGGTTGTAATAAAACTGCGTCCTATCGCTGTCCTTTTCTGCTGTTCACCAGACTGAGAGGCAGCATTTGGAGCTGCAACTCACTGATTCGTCTCCATCTGCAGGTGAGTGACATGTTTTAAGACTGTTGTTTAAAAAGATATAACCACATGCATATGCGTGCAGGCAAGCGCGCGCGCGCGCACACACACACACACACACACACACGCGCGCGCGCACACACACACTCTCGCGCACGCATGCATGCTGCGCACGCATACACACGAGCGCGCGCGCGCGCGCACACACACACACACACACACACACACACACACACAATCACTACATTTCAAATCATCAAAAAATATAGCAAAGTCTTTTATTTTATTTTGTCTTTTTTGTTTTTTACTATCCCATCTTGTGTGCCACTTCAGTGACATTGCACCCACGCTGCTCATTCCGATCCCCCATCCACAGCCACAGCCTAGTCAGTCCTGCCGCAGCCCCCGGCACGGCAATCCTCAGGGAGCATTCGATGTCAGTCATCAAGAGGCAACCCACCGGAGGCAACACTGCACTGCTGCCGAGTCACTTCGGTGTTGTTCAGTGGCGCCTGTTCAGATCAAACATACGCAGGACACCACCTACTAATCCTCCTACTGACAACAGCAATTGCTTAGTCGCGGAGCCTGCATGAGTGAGCTCTCCTCTGGAGGGCGCCACCACGTCTGTTCAACGACAGCTCCCATGGGCTCGCTGATACCAGTGACTCTGACGGAACTAAACCAAGGTCTCAGACGTGGAGAGGACATTGAGACCATGAGAGCAGGGCATGAAGGACCACAGAAATTTGAGACTTTTTATGCTGATCTATGAGAATGATGATGAAGATGATGCTACGGATTTCCATTCCGGTCTGATACTGCATGACAGGCTGTACTCTATGCTTCCTTTCATAATATATGCTGGCATCAACCAGGCCTGAGAAATACAGACACGTGCAGTGTTGGTCAGGAAATTTGAGTAACACTCTTAAGAGACGCAGTCATTAAGTGGATTGAACTCGACTGAGTGGTCCCAGTCTTCCCAACTGAGCCTGTAGCAAACTCAACTCTGGGTAGGAGCCAGTCGGGGCAGAAAAATCCCACATGACTCTGATGGGAATCGAACCCACAACCTCCCAGCTGGGAGTCCACAACGCTAACCACTTCGCCACTGCGGCTCTTTATAGCAAAGTCTTAGTTGAGCTGCCCCTCCCCCCTTTCGTCTTTGGCTTTTCTGTACACAGGACGCAAATAGAAGAGATCGACACGATACAGGGCTGCTAAACTTGCAGATTCTGGTGTGTGTGTGTGTGTGTGTGTGTGTGTGTGTGTGTGTCCGCAGCAACTATAGCTAAGACACACACACACGTGCTCTCTCTCTCTCTCTCTCTCTCTCTCTCTCTCTCTCTCTCTCGGCTGCGTTTTTGGTTATAAGCATTTAAGTAACTGTATGTACGAACAGGAAGTCCGAAGATACTGTACTGAACAACTATGGTAAGATATTGGGTAATGTGTGCACTGCTTTGAATATAAGTAGTGTGAATGTTATGTGTCAGGGCGATTTCGACGGTCGCTACACATACATTTCTGAGAGACGCAATAGCGTCAATAAATATTATTTCATGATGTCACGTGTTTGTTTTGCAAAACATGTTAATGATTGTGAACTGCATGTTTTAGAAAGAGTTGAATCTGAGCATATGTCTCTAATGATGAAATTCAGATTTTCTAATGAAAACATAAATAATGCAAAAATAAACATTGTTGGATACTTAAAATTGAAATAAGACTTATGCCAGTACTTTCGGTGATACAGTATGCCCTCCTGAATTTCAGCAGAGAATAGAAATGGCAAATTAGAAAAATTGATGTTGATATTAATGAATCTTTGAATATAATTAACCGTTGCCTAAAAGATGCAGCTGAATGTATTTATATTAAAAAAAAAAGAAACAGTTTGATGTAAATGCACAACAAATCTGTGATGATTGGTATGGCGTAGAATGTCGTAATGGTAAACGAAAGACTCGTAACCTTTTAAATAAATTTCGTCGCACATTATTTCCACCTGGTCATTTTTCTTAATGTGCAACCAGGCATGACTACAAAACTCTTTTGAAACACAAACGTAAACAGTTGAACAGTAATTTAGTACAACTGTTGGTTTCTTCCGTGAATGACTAGAGGGAGTTTCGGAATTCAATGCATAGGATTAACAATAAATGAAAACAACCGTCTATTAACATTGGTTTGGAAGACAGGTTTCGACATTTTCAGAAACTGCTTGAAAATGACATAGACACAGGTGATGCTACAGATGAGGCAAGCATTGGTGGTGGAAATGATCACAATGATACCAGTGATGATATTAATTTCAGTGACGATTATTTCCGTCGTCCAATTTCAAGGGATGGAATTATGACGGCCTTGAAAAATCTGAAAAGTCATAAAGCTAGTGGCCTTGATAGTATAATTGGTGAAATGATGAAAAATGCATGCAAGTCTAATTTGATGTTGGATTTTGTTACAACGTATTTCAATATTCTATGTGAAAGGGGGTGGCTTTCCTGATCTATGGACAAAATCAGTAGTTCTCTCTTTATATACAAAGGATAATATTGATGTTCCAAATAATCATAGAGGAATTTCTCTGTGTAATGTTTGTAGTAAATGGTACACATACTGTTATCAAGGGAAGACTGCAGGAGTGGGTAGAGGAAACGAACCTCACAGGTGAATGCCAAGCTGGATTTAAACGGCATTACTCTATCGTAGATCACATGTTCCCTTAAATGGCATTTGTGCAGAACAATTTTGTTTGAATCGTAAATTATATGTTGCCTTTTTGATTATGGGGAAGTCTTTGATTCTGCGAACAGGAGTATTATATGACTAATTATTTAACTTGTACAAACTGGAGTTAAGCTGGGGGATGTTTATAGTCCCATTTTGTTTTCTTTGTTCATTAATGAATTATATGAAGGAAATGACTAATTCTGGACGACATGGTGCAAAATTCACAGGTGATTCTTTTTAATAGATTTTCATGCTTTTTTTAGCTGACGGATGTTGCACTGATGTCTGAAACGATAGTTGGTATACAAACCCAGTTGAACAGTTTAGAAAGAGCATCTGCAGTTCGAGTAAATATAAACATGAATGAAAATAACATTGTTGTGTTTCAGAAGGGTAGGTATCTTGCAGCCAGAGAAAGGTGGATATATAATGGAACTGATATGCCCATTGTGAACGCTCACAAATACCTTGGCATGTATTTTTTCTACACGCTTAAGCTTTACCTTCGTTTATAAAGATCGTTCACGTAGAGCTAATTATGCGTTATTGTGTATACTGAAGAAATTAACAATGTTAAATATGGATCTTTGATTTTATCTTTGAAAACAGTTGATGCTCAAGTTCAACCGATGCTACAATACGGAGCTGAAATATGGGGTTTTGATTCTGCTGCTATGCATCTTGAGAGAAAATTCGCTGGTATGCTATAAAGAAATTTATTGGTGTTTCATTGAAAACGCCGAACGATCTGGTGTAGTGAGAGACCAATAGATACCCTATACACTAAACTTCAGTAGTAAAGTGTATTCGTTACGGGCTAAGAATAACAGAAATGGAACAACACAGATTGCCTTACAAGTCTACAGCCTAGAGTTACATAATAGGGGAAAGAAAAACTGGACCTCTAATCTAAGACTAAAATGGTATGAATTTGGGTTTGGTTTCGTGTGGGAAATGTGTGTGTGTGTGTGTGTGTGTGTGTGTGTGTGTGTGTGTGTGTGTGTGTGTGTTCTTCACATTCGTAACAAGTCAATTTTAAAGAGAAGATTTTTAATGTTTTGATCACATCCATGTCAGTCAGGTCCTAGAGCGAACTATTCTTGTCATATTGCTCCGACTGCTCCAGGCGATGAATGGATACCAAATGTTAACAGTAATAAAACAACTACAGGCCTCACCGTAGACTTCTCAGGGCTTCTGACTTTCTATGTAGCACACTGTTTCTTGAAAACCCAAGGTGTATGACTAATAACGTGTAACAAATAATGCTGTCACTTTGTTTGATCTATATTTCGAATTTGCCCAACAAATACATTACCCCAGTTCACATAAAGATCTCTATTGCTTTCAGTCTGCACGAATGATTTGCTTATTTTTTACAACATGTATACAGAGATTCTAATTATGTAGAGATCTCTCCACACAAGAACATCAATGAATTGTCTAACCCATGAGAGTGAATTTGCATTACCTTGGTGCACTATAGACTTAATTCATACACATGGCCACACAAAAAGTTAAAATCTTTGCAGTAGTGTCCCTTCTCTTCACATGAATGGCATAAGCATTGAACATACTGAAAGCCATGAATAAAGGTGATGTCATCGAGAATTCTAAGTCCTGGCTCGGTGTATGAACAAACTTTTAAAAAGTCTGTGTCTACATAATCACTACATCTCAAAGAATGATATCTGTTCATAAAAATATTCATTAGTAACAGTAACAGCCCTTAAATACATACCAAGAAATGATTTCCAGACACTCTTTGTTTATCAACAAATAGATATTCAGTATTCATATCAAAGGATGGTTTAAATACTTATTGAAATGATTTCCTGTTTATCAACATATGAATACATATCAAAAGGGTTTCCGTTTAGCTCCCCAAAATCAAAATTCAGAATAAATCTTCCAGCCATTAATACATAATAGTTTCGATCGCTCACTTCCAGAGCTTACTATCATTTGTATCATTCTCATATATTAGCAAAATAAACAAAGCTGTTTTCCATCATAACACCATGAACTAGCTAAGCCATCTCCTTTTCCGATCACTCATCAACAACATTTTTTTTTTTCTTCTTTCTATTCATACTCTCTAAAAACAATTTCCTCCTATCGCCCTATCAAGTCACAAGATATACCATACGACAACAAATACTTTTTTTTTCTAGAAACGTTTATTAGGCGCTGAGAAGGTCACAGTCGCCTTTAGGAGGGGGAGAACAATTTCGGTTTGGATTTTCAAATCGTTAATAATGAAATAACTGACCGCCACTGCAACTAGTCTGGAGTCCCCTTTTCAGGCACTGGGAAGTCGCACTGCTGGAACTGCTGTAGGGACTGATTGATCGTTTCAGCTCACCTGGCTTATACAGAGCGCAGGTGAGCAGCAGTCAGGTAAACTAACCAACCGGTTTGCCGGTGAACATGTTCCGGCTAACGCACTTGTAAAAATTTGTGACCGGACAAAAAACGGTATGTCACAGTAAGGTTACGTAGTGTGTGTGTGTGTGTGTGTGTGTGTGTGTGTGTGTGTGTGTCCTTTTCGGATCCAATCTTTCAGAGTTGATGGCCACATACATGCATAGTTAGCCAGACAGACCTGAATGTTTATATGCCATTGAGAGCCTAAATGTATCTAAAAGCATTATTGTAAACACAGAATGACAAGGTTCATCAACTTAGTTTATGAATCTGGTGTGTTTTGGGATTTTTATATTTTGTGCGTGGCCTGGTTGCTTGTTGCTGTTTTTTTTTTTTTTTTTTTTTTTTTTTTCCAAACAGTTTCTCTCTCTCTCTCTCTCTCTCTCTCTCTCTCTCTCTCTCTCTCTCTCTCTCTCTCTCTCTCTCTCTCTCTCTCTCTCTCTCTTCTCCTTCTTCTTCTTCTTCTTCTTCTTCTTTGCCCAGGTATATCAAGCGTTCATATATGTAGTAACTGTATTCAAAATATGGATGCATATCACTCAACTAAAACTGTGTCGAGTAACTTCAAACCATCTGGGACCACATTTGAAATCTGCCCATTGTGGACATAACTCACATGTTCACAGTGCTTTGTTTGGCGACCAGTTTCCATAGCTGTAGGTAGCAGGTATGACTTGCAATAGACTATTTCGACAATTTAAGTCATGTCCATTACATGGACCCAAACGTTTGAAATCTATCGTTCAATACCACTGAAAAAAAAAACACACTGCCAATCACTGTGGTTACCCCCTTCTAATGTTTATACTGTGGGGATGGAAAACATTGTTGTTGAACTAATGTTTTTTTTTTTTTGCGTTCGTGACATGACCAGTTTTAAGATGATATGGAAGTTGCTTTGTGCAGGGTACATACAGACCCCAGGACTGGATGGATCCACCCCATGTCCAGTAGTCATCCAAAGCTGTGTCACTCTGACCAGACCAGCTGATCACATCATCATGCTGAGCGTCAACAGCTGGCAGAGAAGAAAACGCTACAGGTCAATGACGATATTACTTGGTCGGTGTAGCTCCAGGCAGAAATTTCTTTAAAACGTTCGAAATTCGTTACCCCCCTTTGTTCCAGTTCCCTGAAGACGTTGGCAATGTAGGTAGTGAAGAGCGCCACATATCTTTGTTCTATTTCACTGGTTTTCATAGTTCAGAGTGCAGACCGTTTACACTGTATTTCTCTGTCCACGCAGAAGACTTGAAACCTCAACGACTGCCAGGACTGGGCACCTGGAACTGCTCAGTGTCAGTGTGGCCTGACCTGTTTAAACACTTCCCCTGTGATCTTACTCCTCAGTGTGCAGAGCATGAAGATGAGGCCCCTTGTCCCTACACCTCCGACAAATGTGGACCTGGGAAGGTAAAGCTAAAAGGTTCTGGTCATTACATTCATTCCAACGGGTGAATTGAATTCTGCGATATCAGCGTAAGCAAATTGGGGTTGTGGGGGAGGGGGGAGGGGGTGTTTTCAGAACTTGGCAACTGGCAGAGTGTAAAATGTTTACAGTGTGTGTATAAATAATAGACCTGGATACGAAAGTGTAACTCCCTCCATGGGTTACTACTGACATATGCTAATCAGTGCTAAACAGCAGCATCCTCGTGAGAAGATGAGACAGATAGATGGGGCAACCAGTTGCAACTGTCTGTCTTGACTTCTTTCTCAAGAAATAGTTTCCATTCTTTAAGGTCAAACAAAGACACGCTTACAATATAAAAACCACTTTAGTGACTGTCCTTCAGACCCCAACGTACTAGCTGCATTTACAACTGAATTCCAGCTGACAAGGAACTTTGAAAAACTGATTCATTTAGTTTTGAATCTGTGGAATCAATGAATCCGCACACACACAAAATAAATACCAGAAGGCAGAAAGGAAATCTTTTTGTAAGCATGTGTTAAAATATTCCCATGACCCATGAATAAAGACCTCTCCTGAACAAAGTAATGGAGAGGGGGGGGGGGGGGAGCTACGGTGAACAACGTTTCATAACACGACAATTTCTAACCCTGCAGTATTTTGTACTTGATATTCGTTTTCCATATAAGACGATCATATCGTTCCGAAACACATCAAAACGTGTTCTTGTAAGCTGTATCATTTAAGTAAAAGAAATTTGGGGAAAAAAGATGTTTTTGGACAGATGACTCTGGGTAAGCTAATACGTTTTGTAACGAACCGAACTCCACTTCAGGTAACATGTAAGGCTTCAAGTTAGCGCTGTTGCAACGTTACAGATTGATAGGTTTATTTAAACCTTATCTCATTCAGACTGAGAGAAAGCAGACAATTGTGAAATGTAACAAAAAATATGATTTATTTTTGCCACAAATATAGTTTAGTTTTGTTGTTGGTGGTCTTGGTCAAGATATTTGTTCATAGATTGAGGCTCTTTATAAAGGTATCAAATCAACTGTACTTAATAAACAACTACCTCAGTGGTTTAACAAGGGAATCTAGTTTCATCTTACATCGTTACCTCGTGCGTTTGGATTTCAGAACTAAGGCCAAAGAATACTTGTACACGGAAAGCAGAAAGTATTAAACAGTGGGGAGAAGTCCTTTGAAGAGACGCTGAGAGTATTTACAATGTTCGGGAAATATATCAGGATTATAGCTGATGTGTGAAATGCAGAAGTGGCTACTTGAGAAGTAAATGCAGTCAACGATTATTTACACCTAAACATTTAATGGAATCCAACCAAATTCAAAACAGTAAGAATCTGGCTTGAGGGAGATCTGAACCCATGGGATGAATTAGAATACTTTGAAGAAAAAAAAACTTTTTAAAAACATTACTTAAAACGACTTTGAAAAAGTTTTAAGAATCTGTACAGAAAACGGTATTTACAGTGTCGATAAAACTAATCATTACTCGATTGAACATATGCTATTTTTGATTTTTGCTTATCATTATAAACATTTTGTATCTATGAATTCTTTCGCCAGATCCTTCTGATCTGTACACTACAACTAATACTAAATGTGTTCTGATTCTGTGTAGAAATGTTAAGGTGACAGAGTGCAAAGGAAAATGGTAAACAGATGATGCAAGCTCTTGCTGAATCAGACCACCACGTTGTGTGCATGCAATGTTGCCTTGATTCCCTTCAGAGCTCAGACAAGACGCTATCGATGAAAAGCAAGAAGAGCCCCAAGGAGAAGACTCCAGCTCTGTAGTTTTGGTGTGCCACTTCATGGAGTCCTGCTCTGTCACTCTTCAGCTTTTTTGTCTGCCTTCTCTGTGCATTTAGTTGTTAGGCTGAACTTACATGGATGTTGCACTCAATTGCGTAGCAGTCTGTACATTTTGTAGGTGCTAGCGTTTCTGCTAGGGTATATTCTGTTCCCTGCTTGCGTGATACTTGCTCTGGTGTCTTCTTCATCATTGAGGTGTTTGGTGAATTTACATAATTTGCCCACATCGCTTATGATTCAGAGAAGCAGCTTATTTACTCCTGCCTCTCTTGCTTGAAGGATCTGACATCCGCTTGTTGTTGCTGGGAGTTATTTCAGTGGATCACACGTTTTCAGCTGTCTTCCTGGTTGAAGACAATTTATTTGGAAATGTTGAAGGTCGCTACACTAGTCCGGCTCGTTCTTCCACTGGGCACCTCTTTGAATTGGTTTCATGGGCTACCTTTCAGATGTAAGACAGAAGACGCTTATTCGTCTTTTGTTATATGGAGATACATTGTGTGGTAGCACAGATGCTATCATCAAACTCATTTTCTTCCATATGATGACACTGTGTACAGTGTAAATACGTTCCATCACACACTCCCATTTAGCATTTTGAACACCAGTATACAGACCCGCCACCATCATCTTCACAACATGAGTGTTAAAATATGTGTTTTTAAAGCGCATACACACGCGCGCGCGCGCGCGCGCACACACACCACACACACACACACACACACACACACACACACACACACACACACACACACGCACACACACATGCAAGCACGCACGCACACACACACACTTACACGCACGCACGCACACGCACACGCATGCACACACACACACACACACACACACACACACACACACACACACACACACACACACACACATCAATTTTTTAAACTTCTGACTGGAAACATAACAAAAGTATCACAGATGTAAAACAACAACATTGACTGAATTTTTAATAGACAGGTAAGTGAGTTCACAGGTGTGCAATCAGCGTCTATTTTTTTCAAGTTAGATCTTGTTGCAAACTGAGACGACTGCAGGCAGAAATGTAAACAAATGTTAAATAAATGTCAGAGAACCGAAAAACAAAACAAACAAACAAACAAATTCAGAGAGAGAACAAATTGTGAACAAACTAATCACAAGACAACGTGACAGGTTTCGATCTCTTAGGTCTTTTTCAGGCAAGGTACGAAACAATTAGGACAACGAAAGGGAAGGGGTAAGGGACACAAGTGGGAAGAGGGAAGCGAGGAGGACAAAGGTGTGGGAAACCAGTGGAGAAATGTAAAGGGATAAGAAAGATAGCCAAGATGGGTAACAGATTCGTGACGATCGAAGGCGTGAAGTCTTTCTTGTTGGGGGTGAGGTGAGGTGAGGGTGGGTGGATGGGTGTGACGGACCATTTTTGTCTGGTCCCAACCCAACTTGTGGAGACGGTTTTAAGGTGGCGAGTGTTTTACCTGTTCACCCAGTAACTGCAGGTAGAAATCGAAACAAGAGCAGAAGTGGAATTACCCGCGCCGCCAAACGAGGGAACAAACACCTAAACTAAGACAACGCGTTTCGACCGACTGGATCTTCTGTAGGCAGGACAAATAACTTTCAAGACAATAGAAAACGAAGGACCAACAGATAGTTGCTTCTCCCTTTGGGTGTAGGTGCAAAAACTGGTCTTGGAAGAATGACTAAAAGTACAGTTTCATTGGAAAATATGGGTTACCATTATATACTAGTGATGATAGAATAATGAAAATAAGTGTAGTAGTAGTAAGGTAAGGCATTGTGGCTTACAGCCCAACTGACCGCCAAAGGCTATATCAGCACAGTCACCATGCTAAAATCAACTCACAAATCATTTTGTTTAAATACACCTTCTAAAAACACACTGGAAACTTCATTAAACAATCTTTCTTCTGTAAAATCTTAGATCTGATGAAAATATTAGTCTCTTTCAGAAATGCAAAGATCACATGAGATGGAACATCGCTGAACACGCTTTTCATGGAGTGTGCCGAAAAGTGTTTATGTCTTACATCGTGCAAGTCCCAACACTCTAAAAGCACATGTTTCACTGTGAGTGGTACATGACATGGAATGTACCACTGAGCTTCTTCATCTTTTGAAAGACGCACATTTCTGGACACTTGTTTACATCTGCCATCATCGACCAAACCAATATCGCTGTACTCCAGCCATCCCCAACACAACATCAGTGTGACGGACAGATTTTTGTCCAATCACAGTGTTTACAATAACTCCGCTAGAAAACCGGTTGGCTAAGCTGGCTAACTGGTGTTCATCTGCACACCGTGTAAGTCGGGTGAACGATGGTAGCCACCCAGTCTCTAAAGAAATTTTGGCTAGTTCGACTACCCAGTCCAGCCGACAAGGGACTCAGTTTAGTTGTTGTGACGGCCAGTTCCCCAGGTTGTGTGCCCAGGTGTATTTGGGAACTGGTTGTCCCTGTCCCTACCTCGGGTCCGGGGCCTATTTGTGTGTCCCCATTCTCCACCGTGCCGGGTGTGCGAGAGGCTGCTGCAGGTCAGTATCTACCCGACAAGCTAGCTGTGCCAGCGCCTCTTCTGCGAGAGAGAGAGTCGTCGCCTTGGGTTCGAGTTCCTAAGTCCTGTTTGCCGCTGTGCCCTGCGCTGGTCCTGCTGAGACAGAACCACCGCCTGTGTTGACAACGACCTGCAGCATCAGCGTCGTTCTTGTGATATGTGAGATCCTTGTTTCTGTGTAGTAACAGAGCCACAGCTCTTGGAAGTGGAGGCTGGTGCCTCAAATGTAGCAGAGTGCTACTTCAGTGTGTTCCTGTTAATTGATAGGTTTTTTGTTTTGTTTTGTTTTTTTTTTTTTTCTAGGAAGTGGTTAATTCCTTGTGCGTTATTTGTGTTTTATTGATGATGATGTTTTGAATTTGTTTGATGGCTCAGGCAGCATAGACAAAAATAAGAAAAGAATTACGGTTGTATTGCTGGCTGTCTATGTGCGATTGAGTGTGTGTGGGTGTGTGGTAGGAAAGCACAAACACGGATCCACATTTCTGGGAGAGAGTCAGACACACAGACACACACGAACCAAGCGCACATCCGGAACAATCAGTCATGTGAAAGTCCTGACGCTTTGGCATTTACAAAGTGACATCTCTGAGCATATCACGCAGGAATCCTACCTGAGTGCCAGACTAGGGACCCTCTGCTCCAACTGATACCATCATCATCCAAAAACATCATGTGCCTAACCACCCCCACAATGCCAGCCCGCTGTGCCCTCAACAAGTACACTATCACACTAGTCCATTACTTACCCCTCGTTAATACATTATTCATGTTCCTTTCTCCCCTCCCTTTACTAATTCCCTTCTCTTACTCTATCTCTTCTTTACTCACAACAACAAATACAGCAAGAATAACGATAATACTAATAATGATAATGATGAAAATAATCATGATAATGATGATAATGATCATAAATATTGATAATGACAATAATGAAATAATGATTAATAATAATAATGATGATAATGATGATGATAATACTAGGATTGATAATGATAATAACAGTATAAAAATGATGATAATAATGATGATAATGATGATGTTAATGACGATAATAATGATGAATATTAATGACGATAATAATAAATAACAACAAATAACCATAATAATAATAATAATAATAATAAAAAATACCATATCAAAACCTATGCCCCTATGCTTTCATGTTCTCATGCATATTGTTAACCCTTGTTATCCTACTTGCGTTCTGTCCTTTTCCTTGGCAGGTTTCTGCTGGAGGGAGCTGCTACATCTTTAACTTTAAAGCAAATTACAGAATCTCCCGTTCGAAAGCCCAGAAAGAGTGCCGAAAAATGGGAGCTTCTCTGGTCAGTCTGGAGACTGCCCAGGAAGTGAAGGCCTTCGAGGAAGTCATGAAATATTTCCCCGGTGGAGAAATCTGGATCGGTGCAACAGCAGCAAAATTCTACAAAATGAAGACACCCCTGAATCCTATGTAACAACCAAGACTGTTTATTTTGTGTGCTTGCTTATGTGGTATCTTAGTTCAATGTCCTAATGCACGTTTCTATTGTTTTTGAGTAAAGTGAGATTATTGGATTTTTTTAAACTCCCTGGTGAAAAGGGTCTTTCTTTCAGAGGCAATGTTTTAAGACAGCCTAATGTTGACATGACGCGCAATGCACATTGCGGCCAGGACTGTTCTGTATTTCATAGGGAACCTGGTGTGATAGCTCAGTGCAGTCTAGTGTGGGAAGATGGCCTTTCCTGAGATTCAAAGATTTAAGTGCAGGGATACAGACCTACCATTAATGCATCCTACTGTTTTCCAGCCTCTCGCTGGGCATTGTTGTGTGAATGTCTTCAGTGCAGAAGGCCAGGTTTGAAGAAAGTGTTGATCAGGATCAGATTCGCAGGTGTGGATGTTGAAATATCCACGACAGTCATTTTGGAGTCTGTCCTGCTTATGGGTTTGAAAGATAGAGGTTTCTCTTTGGGGCGATAAGAGTTAACTAGTTGAAGCTCTGCTGTGTCAGGATGTATTTTCATCACCTGTTATTCCAGTCTCCCATATGCGTGTTATGAAGGTAAGTGTGGATAATATACCTGACAAAGGTCAGTACCTCTCCAGTGCTACACTTTATTCTGTCGAACCTGAAGCACCTATGTCCTTTTACCTCGAAGGTCTGTGTGGCTCTTCTACCTCCTGAATGCGGCAGATCTGGACGTTAATTTCTTGCAG
>JADBJO010007725.1:50493-69214 GCA_016801955.1 Conus betulinus | reverse complement strand
GGCAACGAAAATGAGAGTTTTTATGTTGGAACGCCAGTGAGATTAGAACTCACAGCACCTACCGCTGAGCCAATCCGGCGCCTTCAACCTCATTTTATGTTTCTTGGTCTGGTTTAATGTATCTTGTCTGGTTTGATGTAGGTTTCTTGTGAATACGTATGTATGTTTGCCAACGTGAGTACTTGTATCTGTATTAACAAACACGTGCCAATCTCTGTAAAATGCGGTTAATAGAGACTAAGACACACCTGTGGTTGTTCAAGATGACATCATTTGTAGTCGCCATCTTGAATCTATCATGTGCCACGCGCTTAAGCGGATTTTTACAAACAACCGACTTGTGAAAAAAACAAAAAAACCTCAACGATTGTTTCACAGCTGGCCTTCAAACAATATAAATCTTCTCGAAATTACTTATGTAGTCTAATATTCAAATGCAGTAAGATTAACTGCAGTTCCTTGACGTTTGCATGTGTGCGTTCGTTCCAAGGTCCATTTGTCCCATGTTTTTAGATCTGTATTTTCGTTTGTGTCCGTATAGTTGGCTGGCGAAGATCGAATGCGATCACTGGTAGATAGTCGGAAGTATCATTAACTGTAATCTGATTTTCGTTGCTGTCAGAGCCACTATCAAATGGAACACCGTGAGCTAGCCTATGTCATGCTAATCTGTAGAGCTGAAAACCGGCAGGATTGATCAAGATGGCGGCGGTAGGCCGACACGTCATCATCCGACGGCCAATCAGAGGTAAGTCTCTGTTTGGCTGCATGTCTCTCTGTCCCATTTTCCAGGACGGCCATCGCCGACTGTGAAAACACTCACGCGTCAGAACTCGCAGATGTGGACCAGCGCCTCGGCGGAAGTGCGTCACGACTACGGCGACACCTACTTCCGGGCTTACCTAGCCAAGCTGGCCATGATGCTCCGCCTGTCCAGTAAGAAGACCGGGGAGGTGGTGAACGACCTGGGCGCACGCGGTGACCTCTGCGTGGCCTTACGGACGCTACGTGCCGGGTGTCTTCCCCTTCCAGTTCTTGGCAGACTGTTTCAGCGCCCAGCCCACCGCGCTGCAAGATCACTTGGTGAACTGGAGAATGAGGTGTGTCTGCCATGCCCGCTGTACTGTGCGGTTCTGAGGAAGAGACGGATGGAAAGAAAGGGTTGTGACCTGGGTTGGAGAAGGGGTGGTGGTGGTGAAAGGGAGAAAGGGGTGGGGTGGAAGTTTTGTTTGTTTTGGGAGGTGGTGGTTGTTTTTTTTCTTGTTTGCTTTTTTTTAGTTTGTGGATTCTCTGGAGAGAGCAGAACGGGAGATGCAGACGAGAGCGGAGACAGAATAAAAAACCAGAAACTAGACAACGAAATGAACATTTATTCCATGTAAGCCACACCCTTCTTTTAAGGCTGAGTTGAGGTAGGAGGAATTGGAGTGATTCGTAGTTGTTTTTTTTTTTTAATGCGTATGTTTATGTAAAATCGGACAGTCCATCCTAACATTACAGTATATTACAGCATAATGAACGTAAGAGAATTATGACATTGCGTACTTAAGAAGAAAGTACAATGGTATGTATTGTAAAGTTTTTTTTTACGGAAGTGTATGCGTAACATTTCTCAGAATAGACTGGTTTGTCAATCTGGAGACAAGAGAGAGAGAGAGAGAGAGAGAGCGAGAGAGAGAGAGAGAGAGGAGAGAGAGAGGGAGAGAGAGGGAGAGAGAGAGGGAGAGAGAGAGAGAGAGAGAGAGTACTCAAATGCACGCACGCATGCACACACATACACACACACACACGCACACACACACACACGAGAAAAGAGAAGAAGAGAGAGAGAGAGAGCAAGCAGTATACATGTAGGGAAGAACAGTGTTTCATTTTTGATTTTTCAAAGCAAACATGAAATCTTAGTATGTGTATATCCTTCTATACTATGCTTGTTTGTGGTGCATGTACTATGTACATGTGCGCGCGTGTGTGTGCATAACCGATTATGTGTGTGTGTATGTGTCTCTGTGTGTGAGTGTGTGTGTGTGTGTGTGTGTGTGTGTGTGTGTGTGTGTGTGTGTGTGTATGTGTGTGGTGTGTGTGTGTGTGTGTGTGTGTGATATTTTCAGATGGAAGAATGTTCTGAGCTAGAATAGTTTTTTTTAAAGTACTTGTCGCTGTGATTCAACCTCATCATTTGCGTGCGTGCGTGCGTGCGTGCGTTTCAGATGGAAGCATGTACTGAGCTAGAGTAGTTTTAATTACTCGTCGCTGTGATTCAACCTCATCATTTGTGTGTGTGTGTGTGTGTGTGTGTGTGTGTGTGTGTGTGTGTGTGTGTGTGTTTAAACGAGAGAAGGTTGTGAAATATGAAGTTTTGACTTATTATGTAACTCCATGTACTTAATATATATGTGTTTGTGCGTGTGTGTGCGCGCGCGCGCTGTGTGTGTGTTTGTGCGCGCGTGCGTGCGTGCTCGCGCTCACGCGCGGTTTTTATGTGGAAAGAAGGTTGTGAAAGACGACGTTTTGATAATTATGTAATTTATGCCCTCCCGTACGTGTGGATATATGTGTTTGTGTATGTGTACATGTGTGTGTGGTGTGTGCGTGCGTGCGTGAGCGCGCGCGCGCGTGTGTGTGTGTGTGTGTGTGTGTGTGTGTGTGTGTGTGTGCAAGCACGCCTTATATATCTGTACGTAAGCGTGTATCTGTACGCATGTGCTAAGGTATTGCAGTATGAAAACACTCGTGCAAATTTGAGTAGAACCTTTTTCGAAGGTTTGGAGTCTTGAAAAAAAGTATTAATTTTTTGTATCTCCTGATGAAGAGGAGACGCTTAGAATGAAAACCATCCTGTTTCTGTTTAGAGATGTGTACCTTGCATATCTGAAGAACGATGGAAGTAACTGGAAGTTCAATATGAATTCGTCTCTGACTGGCCGATGTTTGTTTTCTTTGGAATGTACACATCATTTTCTGTGTAGTTTTTGTGGAGTTTGTTGGGATCAAGGGGTATGGTACAGATTTTTAACTTTTCGCAACTTGTAAGAAGATGTATGTTTTACTTTAATCTAGTTGTAGCTGTATGACTTGGGGTTTTTACAGTGTAGGTCTTTATTGACTCATCGTTACATGTCATAGTTTAGAAGGAAATTTTGAGCCTTTTGAACACGAGTGCATTGACCTGTTCAAGTTGGAAATAGTAACTGAAGGTTTGAAAGTGAAACAGCAAACGTGTGTGTGTGTGTGTGTGTGTGTGTGTGTGTGTGTGTGTGTGTGTGTGTGTCTGTGCGTGCGTGCGTGCGTGTAATGTAAAGAAAAAGAAAAATGAAGAGTCTTCGCATTCACGACAGATATTCAAACTTCAATCAATTTTATTTGAAAAAAAAATTAGCAAAACGGACAATACACGCCAGCGTGTGCCCTCGACAAAATTGACATCAAAGCATATCATTACAAATGGTTCCTAGATACCCTGGGAAGCTGATCATTTGGGTTGCCCCTCTCCCTGTCTGTCTGTTTGTCAGTCAGTCTGTCTGTCTGTCTGTCTGTCTGTCTGTCTGTCTCTCTCTCTCTCTCTCTCTCTCTCTCTCTCTCTCTCTCTCTTTTCACCCGACCCACTTTTAATATACTAGCCACATGTTCACAGTTGTATCTGCTGATACTTATCAAGCGTGTCAATTTCCACTCTTTCGTCAATCATATCCAGTCTTACCAATCATGAGCAGAGATTAGATTACAAACAATGTTTATCAAGGATAGGAGCAGGCCCGCACGCAGTCGTGTCTTTCTGGGAGATTCTTATCATAAATGCTTACACGAATATCTACACACATCTTACCCCGTTATTTCCGGAGTCCACCAACCACGTGCTTGCTTTCATATGCCTTCCACTTGCATTCTTTTTATGTGCGTGCACACACACACACACACACACACACACACACACACACACACACACACACACACACACACACACATACTCACACACAAACATCAACGCTTATCGCTTACAATGGATTTCTAGTCCAATAAATTACGTTGTTTGGATTTGGACGGGCAAAAACTATTCGTTTGTAATCGAGGTGACTGAAGGCGAAAATTGAAGCAAAATTTTAAAAAGGAAAGTTACTTGTTCTGCTGGATAAACTAGACAGATTACAGAGCAAAACAGGATGCATTTCCACCTCATGGGTCTTCTTGAGGCAAAACAACCAATATTTAGGACAATGAAAATGAAGAACGAACAATCACTTATCTTCTCATGTTCGGCGCAAAATGGGTTTTGAGTGAAAACGAGGCCGTTGGGAAGGGGACCATGGGAGTTAAAATAATAATCATGACAATGATAATAATGATAACAATAGCAGTGATAGTGATGATAGTGGTGATGTTGAAAATATTTAAAAGAAAGGAGGAAACTACCACTTTTGGCGACGATATAACAATAGTAGTTGTAGTATCAATAGTGGCTAAAGACAGAAGGGGAGAAAAGGGGATGAGTTAGAGGATAGTAGAACAGCATCTAAAAAAAGAAAAGAAATTATTGCTTTAACAGTATGATGATAATAGTGACGATAGTAATAATGGCAGATTGATGATAATCATTAGTATTATGGGATATAAGTGATCAATGAACAGAACTTTTGGTTGGGCAACCGTTCATCGTGTTCCCGATACATCATGTTTCTGATCCATACAGTCATCACAGATAACCCTGTCAAGGAATGTATATCAGAGGCTTACACACGTCGTTCATTCTTCCTTTTTCTCAAATCCACACTTGACGCACCCACTCTCTTCATCTTCCTTCCAGGTAACTAGCACCTGACCCAAGCATATTGCACATTACGTTCTCCATCGAAATCTGCATCTCATTGAAAAGAAAACTCGCATCATACATCTACATTGATTTCGGTCATCAGATCCCCCCCCACGCCACACACCCCCCACACGCACGCACACACACACACACACACACACACACACACACACACCACACACACACACACACACACACACACACACACTCCTATTGTCCATTGCATCGAACATTTGCCCAGACATTTCTTCAGAAGCACTTCCTGTGGACAATACTAGGCCCACACTCAGTGTACTCTTGCTTGGAGATCCACATCCGCTGAAGGTGGACAGAGACGCCAGGATGGAGCCGCCGATCCACACAGAGTACTTCCGCTCCGGAGGCTCGACGACCTTGACCTTGATTGAGGCGGGTGTCATGGCGGACAGCTCTTTGGTCAGGCGGTCAGCCAGACCTGCACAGTCAAAGATGGGAAAGTCAGACATCATGTTCGTGGCAAAGGATTTGTGGAAAGAGGATTGGGTTTAGTGTGTTAACACGTGTTTGGAGTTGCTCAGTAAGCAAAAGTAATGCAGGAATGCTGTATTTTCTGTGATACTGTCACCCAGTATGTTGGCAAAACAATGCTTATCTTCATCTTTGATCTGATACAAATCTCTTTTTCCTTCCCTTCCTCCCAATCTCTCTCTCTCTCTCTCCTCTCTCTCTCTCCTCTCCTCTCTCTCTCTCCTCTCATCTCTCTCTCTCTCTCTCTCTCTCTCTCTTGCTGACACACACGCACGCGTGCGCGCGTGCGTGCGTGGGCGCACAAACACTGACCAGGATACATGGTGGATCCACCAGACAGCACAGTGTTGAAGTAGAAGGCACGACGAATGTCCACGTCACATTTTTCTGAATGCTGCTGTTGACCAGTTCATGGATCCCCGCTAGCTCGCATCCTGTGAACACCAGATCACGATACTGTTAAACCACGAAAAATAATTTCCTTTCCTGACAGCTTTCGTCTCCAATGAGACAACAACTGCCTAACTAAACATTATAACAGTGATAACAAAAGTAACAAACGTAGAATGAAAACAGAAAGAAAAAAAGGGAAGAAACATAGGGTAAATCATCAAGAAATCTAGGATAAAAGAGCCACTCAATCACAACACTTTTGCATTTTCACGGGTAGAACTTCGTTTTGCAAGAAAAAGAAATATGAGGAAGGTATGAAGAGAAGAGACTGAGAGCGCCGCTGACCCAGGAAGTGTGGCTGGAAGAAAGCCTCAGGGGCACGGAACCTCTCACTGCCCACAGTGATCAGCTGACCGTCAGGGAGCTCGTAGCTCTTCTCCACACCACTGCCCTGGCCAGCACTACTCAGCTCCTGCTCAAAGTCCAGTGCCACGTAACACAGCTGCTCCTTCACGTCTCGCACGATCTCTCGCTCCGCTGAAATGGAGAACAGAATGTGCGAGTCCAAGGTTAAAGCTCTAATTTTTTTTTTTTTACTTGGTCAGTTTCAGTTATTAGAGGAAGGGATGCAGACCCCAAAAGTTTCATTTCTTTGCAGACATTGTTCCTTACTTCCAATGTCCCATATATTTACTCTCCCAGATTCATTAATCCAGTTGTTTAAAGCAAGACTGAGAAAATAGTTCCGTTGAAATTGGTTTCATTTTTACAAGTGAATGTCGTGTTAAAAATATCAAGAAGAAAGGTTTACTCAACAACTCTTTTCAAGTATACGTTTTTTTTTTTGTTTTTTTTTTTATTTTGGAGTGTATATGTGTGGTTCACTCTCCAACAACTAGGGAAAGAAAAACCACCACTAAATGCGAACTGTAATTTTTTTCAACGTCACATGTTTAGGTGGTTTTTTTTCAAGCTCGGACGCCATGACATTTTAATCTCGCTAACAACAGTCGTCCTACGGGATTTTGGTTCTCTCTCTCTCTCTCTCTCTCTCTCTCTCTCTCTCTCTCTCTCTCTCTCTCTCTCTCTCTCTCTCTTCACACCTCCACCACCAACAAACCCCTTTCCCATCCATACCCATCCCACCACCAACATCACAACTTTTCATCTGCCCCACCCCCATCCCACATACATCCCCAGATGCACTGACCGGTGTTTGTGAAGTTGTAGCCCCGTTCAGTGAGGATTCTCTGCAGGTAAGCAGTCAGGTCTCTGCCGGCCAGGTCAAATGCGCTGTATGGCGTGAGGCAGAGCATAGCCTGCAACGTCATCACCACCATGTAACATAGAGAACACCATACTGACATAGTGCGCAATGTTCTATGGCGTGAGGCAGAGCATAGCCTGCAACGTCATCACCACCATGTAACATAGAGAACACCATACTGATATAGTGCGCAATGTTCTATGGTGTGAGGCAGAGCATAGCCTGTAACGTCGTCACCACCATGTTTACATAGAGAACACCATACTGACATAGTGCGCAATGTTCTATGGCGTGAAGCAGACCATAGTCTTCAACGACATCACCACTTTATCATAGAGACACACCATGCTGACATGGTGTACAATGTTCTATGGCGGGGAGACGGAGCACAGCCTGCAGCGTCATCACCACTTTATTATAGAGAACACCACACTGAAATAGTGCAGTGTTCTATAGCGTGAAGCCCTGCAACGTCATCAACACGTTATGAAGAGAGCACGAAGATGACGTAGTGTTCAATGGACAATGTTGTGAGGCGGAATATAGCCTGCATCGTCAACACCACTTTATATAGAGAACACCATAGACATAGCGCACAAAATTTCAAGGGACGAGACAGACTATAGCTTGCGACACAACATCACTTTACAGAGAACACCGTGCTGACATTGTGCAGAATATTCATTATTAGCACGCAGTTGTTCACATAAATAAAATCTAAACATAAGGACGGAAAACAGCTGGGCTGTCATAGTTTCTCAAATTTTGAAATGTTGTCATTTGCGACAATGTGATCGAGATTAATATCCCATTTAAAACAAGACTGGAATGTCAATAAATATTCCGACAGTGTGCCAAAACTGATGAATACGGATGAGTAATAAATGACTGAGTAACATCCAGTATCATTGTTCTGTCATTGGACAAATCAAGGTATTATGATGTACACCTTACATTCATATCAACGGCATCCAAGGAAACACACTGGCCAGTGTAAATGAGCAGAACACAAACATTTCCATCTCGAGAAAACTTGTAAAGTGTACTGCCAGTTTAGATAAAAATCGTAAGTCCATTACTGACCTTTACAAAGCGTCTCTTTCATTCAATCATGAACGCTGTCGTCCTTTAGCAAGTCCCCATCTCCTTGCCCTTACCTTCATGAATGGGTACAACGTGAGAGACGCCATCCCCAGAGTCAAAGACGATGCCGATGGCTCTGCCTGAAGCGTAGAGAGACAGCACGGCCTGAATGCCCACATAGAACGCTGGGCAGTTGAACGTCTCGAACATGATCTGAAAACCAGGAATCTGGAGTTACAGAAGGCAAGGGCAAGATTTTTATCATCGTATGTTGAACAAAAAGCTCAACGTTTACAAGTTTTTCGTCCGTTGCTTGTACTACTATATCACACAGCTGTGACTTCTACATTATTCATAGATAGTTTATTGGTTAAGCAGAAGCGGAAACATCAATATCTCACAAACGGTTACTAAAAAAAAAAAAAAAAAAAAAAGAAAAATGCAATGCAACACCGTTAAGGAAGTAAACCGCTAAATGAATTTACTCAAATACTAATATTGTAATTGTGTGCATATACGTCATTCATTAAGATATTCTTTCCCCATTTCATTATTTTCAGAGCTATACGGTATGTTATTGCTGCATCACTTACCCAGCTGTTACTCTTATCAGTTCTTGATTAGCATTCGTCACGATCACGGTTTGTTGATCATCAGCTATTGATACAGCATACCCTAGCATACTGGTGTATATGAATGACCAACAAACTTTTGCCGGCTGGTTATATAAACTACGGTATTGTTTTAAGCTCTAAATGTGGCAGTAAAAGGGGACAATGTAAACTCTTTCATCACTTCTGATTTCTATGTGGTGTCAACACAAAGCAGATAATCATAAGGCTGACATTATTTTGAACAGAGTTTCTGTGCACTGAGCCTTCTTAACTACAGAAGTAGGCCTATTTATAATTCACTCGTTTACCTGGTTTATACAACACACACACACACACACACACACACACACACACACACACACACACACACACACACACACATGCACGCACACACACGTGCGTGCACGCACACACACATACATGATAAAACCTGATCATCATAGAACGGGTGCTCGAAACGTAGATAACAGAAAATGCTGTCAAATGAGAACGTTGATTCGTAAAACACTGTTTCAATTAGACCATGGTCCTGTCAAACGACCTTCAGTGCGACATTTCACCCTCACCACCCACCCTCCGCAATCACCTGCGTCATTTTTCTCCCGGTTGGCTTTGGGTTGAGGGGAGCCTCAGTGAGCAGAACGGGGTGTTCCTCGGGGGCCACCCTCAACTCGTTGTAGAAGGTGTGGTGCCATATGCGCTCCATGCCGTCCCAGTTGCTGACGATGCCGTGATCCACGGGGTACTGCAAAGACAGGATGCCTCTCTGGCTCTGCGCCTCATCCCCCACGTAGCAGTCTTTGAGGCTCAGACCCGCCATCACCGACTGTACACACACGTACTCAGACGTTTTTCAATGATTGGCATACGACGATGATTGCTCACAACTATGTACCATATAGTCTTAAATATGAATGCATAACAGTGACTGTATAAAACTATACACAAGCGTGAATAATGATGAATATTCAGCAATGACATCAACGTTTTGAATTATGGACATATAAGAGTGACTACACACAGCCATAGACCATCGTTCTAAATAATGGACATAAAACAGTGATTGTACAAAGCCATACACAAAAGTTCTGAATGATACACATAAGCTGTGATTCATAAATTTCATATAAAACCATGCACCACCTTCGTTTTTTTTATCGACACTGGCATATAACGTATGCACATGTGCTTTGTTTAGTATCTGAAAACTCCACGTAATACTTAAATACAGTTGTGTTGACAAAAGCTACTTGATACACAGGAATAGAGTCTTAGAAAATCCATTTGATACCACAAAGTTTTGTATATCAGGCGAAAACGCTTAGTACTTTGGACAGTCTGTATGTGCGAGAACTCATTATTTGGGGCCTCTTGATTCTTACAAACTTAGAAGTGTGTTTACAACATGATAGATGTTCACCTGATTTGTCACCATACAGCGTACGAAATATAATCCAGCTACACTTGATGCTCCTGTGAGTTACAGACATGTGACAAATTCTGGGACGTCCACGCATAAGTGTTCAATGAATTCAGGTAATCATTACAAGGACCCATACATGAGAGAAATACACCTGATAAGCGCCTGTGTGTGATACAAGCCTACCTGATATTGAATGTGTAAGAGAAACCCATTCCACGGAATATGTATTTGTCAAAAAAGAAAAAAAGAAAACCCTAAATATCTGCAGCACACTGTGTCAGTAATGCATACCGTGACACTCACCTGGTACCTGGGTCTGCCAATGAGAGCAGGGAAACACGGCACGTGGAGCATCATCCCCAGCGAAGCCGGCCTTGCACATGCCAGAGCCGTTGTCGATGACCAAGGCGGCCTTGTTGTCAGTATAGCAACTCATCGTCACAGGGTACTGCTGCTTTGTGTCTGTGAAAACACCGTCATTGGCCGATTATCATCAACGATTATCAGCAGATTATTGAAGGGACATTCACATATTCTGTCCAGCAGATGTCACTGATGGGAACTTAAACAGTAGGATCCAACTGATATCAAATCTGAATAGGCTCAAGTGACCACAGCTAAGTCATTCTGCAGAAGTTAGAACTGAGACTCCTTTGGTGGGTGGGTTGATGGCAGCCAGGTACTGATCTCTGAAATAGTGGCAATGGCACAGTAACAGAATGCCGGAAAGTCTTCACTGGTAGTGACTGTGAAGAGGTGTGTGTGGGGGGGGGGGTGGGTGGGGGGGGGGGGGGGATGGGGGAGGGGGGGGGGGGGGGGGGGGGGGGGGGGGGGGTGGGGGGTTGGGCGGGGGGGGGGGGGGGGGGGGGGGGGGGGGGGGGGGTGGGGGGGGTGGGGTGCGGGGGGGGGGGGGGGGGGGGGGGGGGGGGGGTGGGGGGGGGGGGGGGGGGGGGTGTCTGTCTGGGGGGGTCCGTCATTTAGGGGTACAAAACTGCCCATCAAACAAAACCTCCCCTCGAACACATTGTCCTAATCTCCCTGTCTGTCCTGTCTGTCTGTCTCTGTCTGTCTGTCTCCCTGTCTGTCTCTCTCTCTCTCTCTCACTCTCTTCCCTCCTCTCTCTCCAGTCCCTTCTCCTCTCACCTCCTCTCCTCTCCCCTCCCCCCCCCCCCCCCCCCCCCCCCCTCGTTATTTCCATACTTCATGTACCAAAGTTAGTTACATTTTCACATTTTAGTACTCATGCTGTGGAAGTTATGAATTTTGAGCTGGACAAATCAATTGTCTGAAACAGACATGCGTTATGGAACTTTGTTTACAGCAGCCTTGTAGTTAAAAGACCAACAAAAGCCTGACACATCCTTCACTGAAACACCTAAACAATTTCTTTTTGAACAACCGATCAAACACAAAATGAACACTATGACTAACCTATCCACACAATATTTTCTTAAGTGAAGAACTTAATGATTAGTGTTTTGTTATGCAGAATCTCAATTGTAAATATTCCCGGCATAAAAGTAAAAGGGATACCGCGGATGCAAGCTATATATCTGGAGTTGATTTCCGATTAAGAAATTGCAATAAAAACAACAACGCCGAAAATACTTACCCTTCACTGTCACATTCAATTTGTTCATGCCGCGTAGATTTAACTATAGAAATGTGTGCAGTAACACAGGGCCTGGTGGCTATGCTTCAGTGCAAAAGAGGCGGGTGTTGATCAGAGGCCTTTTGATCTTAGGCCTTTTCACTCTCTCGTTATCGTGTCGTCTGCTGCAGGTCCAACGTGTCTCCCAATATTTATATAGGTCCTAACTGCATGAACAAAATGGCTGCCGCCCTGCTTGAAAAGTGATTTCCGTGTATAAAAATAGAACCCTGTAAGCAGGTGAGAACCATCGTCGTGACTATAAAAGGTGACAGAGCGCAATGGGCAACGGTGTCAAGGGTGTTGGTAAACACAGTCTGAATTGGCAAACCTCTCTCTCTCCTCTCTCTCCAAAGTCTCACTCTCTTCTGGATCCTCTGCTCTCTCTCTCCTGTCTCCTGTCTCTTCTGGCTGTCTGTCTTTCTGTCTCTGTCCTCTGCTCTCTCTCTCTTCTCTCCCCCTCCTCTCTCTCTCTCCTCTCTCTCCTCTGTGTGTGTGTGTGTGTGTGTGTTGTGTGTGTGTGTGTGTGTGTGTGTTTGACCCTCGTCAGTCAGGAAGACGTTGATTTCTAATACAATGTGCCACTCCTCAGTCACTTCATTTAGAAACTGATACAGACAAAACAGCAAGGCAATCGCGCAGCGGGAGCGCCCGCAGGCGAAGTTGACTGTATTTTGAACAACCACTGATAGCAATCCATGGACCTGATCGAAGTAATAATAACCACGGGACTATGTATGGTCGGAGATTCAGCTTGCACACACTAGAAACAATGGATCGACTGACTCAGTTTCCAGCAGAAGTTATTTAATTCCAGCATTGTAATGATTTGTTTTAATTTAAAAGTACCACTATTTACAGACTGAAGTAAAGCGCGTAACTTGCCCGCAAAACAAGACAGGGGTTCATCACAGCGTCCTGTGTGATTGAGTGGGGCATGGGTTCATGAAGTGTCTCGTATACTTGAGTGGACATTTTTTTTTTTTTGCAGTGTCCTGTATGGTTGAGTGGGTCACGAGTTTCTTGGTAGTGTCCTTGGGTAGTGTGGATGGGACTTTGCATTTTTTTTAAGTGTCTCGCTTGGCTGAGTGGGATATGAATTCATGGGTGCGTCTTGTGTGATTGAGAGGACAACGATTTTGTGGGTGAGTTTTGTGTGGTTTGAGAGGGATACGGATTTGAGGTTGAGTTTTGTGTGGTTGTGTGGGGAATCCCTTTATGGGCGCGCGTCTTGTGTGGTAGTCACACATGGATTCGTGGGTATGTCAGGAGTAGTTGAATGAAATATGGATTTAGATGTCTTGTGTGGTGGTCGAGTGCGACATGGAATTCATAGGTATGTATGTCATGAGAGTGCTACATAGATTCATTTGGAGAGTTTAAGAAGCAGGATTCATTGGAGAGTGTTGAGAGGAGGTTGAATGGAACAAGGATTCATGGGTGCGCTTGGAGTGGGTGGCACGCGGTATGGACTAACGGATTGTTCTCCGGTGGTCGGCTATGACTTGGAGTCACCAGGTTTTCCTGGGTAGGACACAGACTCATGGGTGTGTCCTAATTATTGGTTGGAATAAAGGTTTCCCGAGTGTCTTGACTTATGGATAGCTGGGTGTTTTTTTTTGGGGGGAAGTGTGGGATTTGGGTTCATTCGAATGAAAGTGTGTGTGTCAGCGTGAACGTCAGGGTAGGCTCGAGAGTTATTGGTGCTTTGGCTGAATGGATGTGACTTTGATTCAAAGTTTTTTTTGGTAGATAGGTATGTCCTGAGTGGATGAGTGTGCTCTTGAATCATGGGAATCTCAAGATGAGTGGATACGACGTGCATTACTAGCTGGATTGACGTGGACGAGGATGCTTCAAATCGTGGGTGTGTATCCGATAGCTGAATATGTACCTGATGATAATAGTCGTGAAAACAATCATAACGATGAGGAGGACAATGAAGGCAATGGTACACGTGGTTCTGTTCTCAAAGTTGACTTCAATGAACTCAAAGAGATATTATACAGAAACATAACTTTATTTGTTGTATCCAAAACGTGATAAATACAGAAATGTTGTATCACAGTGAAAGTCACTGCCCGCATGTGTGTCAAAATGACAATTGCTCCAACAAAGCCAAGGCAAAATCTCTCTCTCTCTCTCTCTCTCTCCTCTCTCTCATCTCTCTCTCTCTCTCTCTGTATGTGTGTGTGTGTCCGTCTGTCTGCCTGCCTGTTTGTCTGCCTCTCTCTCTCTCTCTCTCTCTCTCTCACACACACACACACACCACACCACACAACGCACGGGCGCACAAACACACCACACACAACACACACACACACTCTCTCTCTCTCTCTCTCTCTCTCCTCACACCACACACACACACACACACGCGCCGCGCGCGCGCGCGCGCGCACACAAAGACATACTGACTCGCGCTCTCGCGGAACACTCTCATTCTTTTTCCGAACACTGCATGAAAATTACTCAGTATCTACAATTCTCGTAGAGAATAGCAGACTCACACAACTTGAACTGATGCTCAGACATCCACACCAGATCCATATACACAGTCATCGTATCTCACACCACATATCTGAATCTCATTCATAATTACTCATCCGATTCCTGCATGTCTGTGTCCAGATCTATCCTCTCACTTAGTGTATTGCCACCAACTCCCACACAGTCTGAACGAAGAGATGTTTCAGAAAGCACTTCCTTGTGGACGATACTAGGCCCACACTCATCGTTAACTTACTCCTGCTTGGAAATCCACATCTGCTGGAAGGTGGACAGAAGACGCCAGGATGGAGCCGCCGATCCACACAGAGTACTTCCGCTCCGGAGGCGCGATGACCTTGGACCTTGATTGAGGCGGGTGTCATGGCGGACAGCTCTTTGGTCAGGCGCGTCAGCCCAGACCTGCACAGTCAAAGATGGGAAAGTCAGACATCATCCTCATGGCACTGGACTTAGAGAGAGGCTTGGGTTTAGTGAGTTAACATGTGTTGGATGTCGTTCGGGTTATCGAATGTAACGCAGGAAAGTTGTGTTTTTCTGTGATATTCAATTAATTGGTAAACAATGTCGTTTCGTCTTCATCGTCGATCTCGTACAAATCTCTCTCTCTCTCTCTCTCTCTCCTTCTCTCCTCTCTCTCTCTCTCTCTCTCTCTCTTCGCTCTCCTCTCTCTCTCTCTCTCCACAGGTCACATCTCTCTCTCTCTCTCACACACACACACCACACACACACCACACACACAACACACACACAACACACACACAACACACACAACACACCACACACACACACACAACACACACACACGCACACACACACGCACGGCCGTACACACACACACACACACACACACACACACACACACACACACACACTGACCAGGATACATGGTGGATCCACCAGCAGCACAGTGTTGCAGTAGAGGTCACGACGAATGTCCACGTCACATTTCTGAATGCTGTTGTTGACCAGTTCATGGATCCCCGCTAGCTCACATCCTGTGAACACCAGAACACGATGATGTTAAGTCACAAACAATATTCCTTTTTTGAGAATTATCTTCATCGATGGGACAAAAACCATTCATTTAAAAACGATGATGCAGGAAAGGCGTGGCGACGATATTAGCATGAAGATTCAGAAAGAAAACAGGGTAAGAAACACGTCCTAAATCATGAAGAAAACTGGGACGAAAGAGAGTCACTCAGTTACAACACGTTTTCACAAGCAGAACTTTGTTTTTACAAGAGACAGGTGAGGAAGGTGAGGAAGGTGAAGAGGGCATGAAGAGAAGAGACTGAGAAAGCCGCTGACCCCAGGAAGTGTGGCTGGAAGAGAGCCTCAGGGGCACGGAACCTCTCGCTGCCCACAGTGATCAGCTGACCGTCAGGGAGCTCTCGTAGCTCTTCTCCACACCACTGCCCTGGCCAGCACTGCTCAGCTCCTGCTCAAAGTCCAGCGCCACGTAACACAGCTGCTCCTTCACGTCTCGCACTATCTCTTGCTCCGCTGAAATGGAGAGTAGCATGGGAAGGTTCAAGATTACAGGTCTGATCTTTCATCTTGGGAGGGAAATAAACATCAGTTTCATTTCTTTGTACATATTGTTCCTCACTTCATACATCCACAATTTGAGCCTCTCAACTGTTTAGAACAAGACCGAAAAATATTCCATTGAAATAGGTTCCATTCTTTGATAACTGATGTGGTGCTCAACAATATCTTTTAAAAAAAACGTTATAATCAGTAACTTTCCTTTTTCCATCATGTGTGATTTGTGTGCGAATTACCAGTTTTCACTCTCAGTTATGTGGGAATAATATACCATCATAACTGTTGTCATTTTCTTTCGTCGTATATTTAAATTATATTTTCAGCTTCCCTGAAAGTTTAGTCTCACTAATAACAAAGTGACTCTAATGATTCAGGGCGCTGTCGTCTTTGTGCACGCACGCACATGTTTAAATCACCCCCAACATCACCTTTCCCATCCACTCCCGTCTCTTTACCACCACCAACATCACAATTATTCTTCTACCACTAACCCCCCATCCCTCATGCACATAGAAGTTTCCGACGTACTGACCCGTGTTAGTGAAGTTGTAGCCCCGTTCAGTGAGGATTCTCTGCAGGTAAGCAGTCAGGTCTCTGCCTGCCAGGTCAATGCGCTGTATGGCGTGAGGCAGAGCATAGCCTGCAACGTCATCACCACCATGTTACATAGAGAACACCATACTGACATAGTGCGCAATATTCTGTGGTAAGATGGCATAGCATAGCCTGCAACATTATCACCATACTATATATAGAAGATCATGTTGCATGCATAGTGCACAATGTTTCATGATGATGAGAGGAGAGAACAGCCCATGCTACGTCATCCTGGCATTACATGGAGAATGCCATTCTGACATACAGCACAATGTTCTTTGGCGTTAGACAGCGCTTGGCCTGTAACGTCAACAGCACTGTATATATAGAAAAAAAAAACACGCTGACATATGGCACAGTGAACTATGCCGTGAGGCAGAATATGACCTTGACGTCAACACCACTTGATATGGAGAACACCCAAGACAGCATAGTACACTACGTTTGTCATTGCCACATGATTGTATAGACAAATTAAGTCAAAATAAAAGAATGCAAACAGTAGGACTGTAATGACTTCATGTGAGATTTCGTCTTATCTAGCTTTCTTTTTTGTAATTGTAATTCATGCCCATTTTAAACAGTCTCATCTTTCGAAACCTAGGAAAGTGCATTGTGAATATAATCAACCACAACATCAAACGTCCTACGTCAATCTACCTAGCAAAGCGCCTCTACCATCCCTATATGGACACAACAGTCCCCCAGCAGGTCCTGTTTCCCTGCCCTTACCTTCATAAATGGGCACAACGTGAGAGACGCCATCCCCAGAGTCAAAGACGATGCCGGTGGTTCTGCCTGAAGCGTAGAGAGACAGCACAGCCTGAATGCCCACATAGAACGCTGGGCAGTTGAAACGTCTCGAACATGATCTGAAAACCAGGGACCTGGAGTTACTTGCAGTGACGGTCAATGGAGTGTGAACGCGGAAATGAACACAAAAAAAGTTCAAGATTTACAAGTTTTTGAACTATTGGTTGTATTAAAACGACACACTGCTGAGATTCCGCTATCATTTTAGTCAGTTGTTGAAGGCTTGATAGGAAAAAGAGAACATCATATCTCAGGGAAGATAAAATCTGCAATAAAACATGAAGCTACTGTAAGCAGATTTCTTTAAAAAAAAAAAAAAAAAAAAAAAACAACACACACACACATTAAAAACCAAGCACACACACACACACACACACCACACACACACACACACACACACACACACACACACACACACACACACAAAACATGCAACAAATCACACAAACAACCTAGCAAATATCAGTAACATTCTGAGTGAAAATTGTTTCTACTGAAGAATGTATAATTCCTGCTTCAATATTTTTTTCCAGTTCTTTTGTCATATTTCCACTGTATCACATTAACAAGTGTTGCCCCCATCATGATAACCCCCATTTGCTGGTCAGTTTTCATCGCTCCATCACATATATTTGGTGGCCTATAATTGACACTGTACCCGTAATAGAAAGAGAAAGAGAAGTATCCAAAGTTGATCCGTAAAATACTAGTGAAAAGAATAATGAATAAAACTACAACTATTTCCCTCCTAGCTATTTTAACTCCTGTTTGAAACCTAACTCTGAATGTAAAAGGGGGATCATATTTATTCTTTTGTCACTACTGAGTTCCGTCTAAGTCACTGACTCAATCAAGTATCATTTGGCTTGCAATGTATGGAAAATAAACACCGACGACTGACGACGACTGAGTGGGGCACCTCTTGCTCCCGCAAGAAAACAAACTCCAAAGGAACGCTGCCAACGACACCGAATCGCCTCGCAGACATGACAGCACTCTAGCAGACACGACAGCACTCTAGCAGACACGACAGCACTCTAGCAGACACGACAGCACTCTAGCAGACATGACAGCACTCTAGCAGACATGACAACACTCTGCTCTGTGCTGTCATGTCTGCTAGGCGATTCGGTGTCGTAAGCAACATTCCTTTGGAGTTATGTTTTCTTGTGGGAGCAAGAGTTACCCCTACTTGTTAATTGTTTATTGTTTATTGTTCCCTGCCTCATTTCATATTTACCGACGACTGACTAAACCTTGTTAACGCCAGGCGTTGTTGTAATTTGTTCCTGTTTATTCTTGCCCGTTTGGTTCATATCACACACACACACACACACACACACACACACACACACACACACACACACCATGCGCGCGCGCGCGCGCGCGCGCGCGCGCACATACAATTCATCTATTGAGTACTATCTGACATATCGAAGAGATAAGCAGACAGAAAGTAACGATATGAACACACACACACACACACACACACACACACACACACACA
>JADBJO010007725.1:25493-37993 GCA_016801955.1 Conus betulinus | reverse complement strand
ATGAACATTCTGTACTGTCATCATGGCGTTCTCTCCGTAAAGCAGTGTTGACGTTGCAAGCTATGGTCTGCCTCATCCCATTAAATGCTGTGCACTATGTCCACATGTTGTTTTCTTCGTGAAAAGGATGATGTGTTGCGGGCTATGCTCCACCTCACATCATAGAACAATGTGCGTTATGTCAGTATAGTACTCTCTGTATAAAGTGGTGATGACGCTGCAGGCAATGCTCTGCCTCACGCCATAGAACATTGCGCGCACTATGTCAGTCTGGTGTTCTCTATGTAACATGGTGGTGATGACGTTGCAGGCTATGCTCTGCCTCACGCCATAGAACATTGCGCACTATGTCAGTGTGGTGTTCTCTATGTAACGTGGTGGTGATGACGTTGCAGGCTATGCTCTGCCTCACGCCATAGAACATTGCGCACTATGTCAGTATGGTGCTCTCTATGTAACATGGTGGTGACGACGTTGCAGGCTATGCTCTGCCTCACGCCATAGAACATTGCGCACTATGTCAGTATGGTGTTCTCTATGTAACGTGGTGGTGATGACGTTGCAGGCTATGCTCTGCCTCACGCCATACAGCGCATTGACCTGGCCGGCAGAGACCTGACTGCTTACCTGCAGAGAATCCTCACTGAACGGGGCTACAACTTCACAAACACAGGTCAGTACGGCTGGGAACTTCCGTCAGTATCAGGGGTGGGGAAGGGGTAGAAGAGTAACTGTGATGTTGGTGGTGATAGGGGAATGGGAGTGGGTGCAAAAGGGTGATGATGTTATCTGTGAGACTATAATTTCAAGGAGAATGAGCCTGAAAATAGAACTTATACAAACGTCGACCAAAAAGAACCCACAGCAAGCACTCATTGATAGTTTATCCTTCCAATTTCACTGAGAGTGAAACTGCTTATTTTGGAAAAAAGTAAAAAAAACAAAAACAAAAAGACAGTGTGATGGAAAAAGAAAAGTTGCTGATTATCACTTCTTTTGTGTGTTGTTGAACACCACAGTCGGTTTTGTTTTTTTCTTGATTGCACCCATTTCAATGGAAATGCTGCTTGGTCTTGTTCTGAACAATCGAGAAATTAGATAGGGACATATGAAGTGAGGAACAGTGTTTATAAACAAAAATGAAATTCTGGCGACTGCATCCCCACCTAACAATATCTGAATGTGCCAAAAGGAAAGATCAGACCTTTAACCTTGAACCTTTCCATTCTGCTTTCCATTTCAGCGGAGCAAGAGATAGTGAGAGACGTGAAGGAGCAGCTGTGTTACGTGGCGCTGGACTTTGAGCAGGGAGCTGAGCAGTGCTGCTGGCCAGGGCAGTGGTGTGGAGAAGAGCTACGAGCTCCCTGACGGTCAGCTGATCACTGTGGGCAGCGAGAGGTTCCGTGCCCCTGAGTCTCTCTTCCAGCCACACTTCCTGGGTCAGCGGCACTCTCAGTCTCTTCTCTTCATGCCTCCTCACTTTCCTCATCTTTCTCACTTCCTTCCCTTTCACAAAGTTCTGCTTGTGCAAATGAAAGGTGTTGTGATTAACAGTCCCTTTTCTCCTACTTTTCTTGATGCTTTAACATAGGACTTGTGTTTCTTGCCTTGTTTTCTTTCTGAATATCCATTCTACCTTTCGACTGTTTTTTTTTTTATTTGCTGCTATGTGTATTTAGGCAGTTGTCCAATTGAAGACAACAGCTCTCAAAAGGAAAATATTGCTAGTTGTTTAACAGTATTTTGTTCTGGTGTTGACAGGATGTGAGCTAGCGGGGATCCATGAACTGGTCAACAACAGCATCCAGAAATGTGACATGGACATTCGTCGTGACCTGTACTGCAACACTGTGCTGTCTGGTGGATCCACCATGTATCCTGGTCAGTGTGTGTGAGGAGGCTTGGCGGCAAGGAGAGAGAGAGAGAGAGAGAGAGAGAGAGAGAGAGAGAGAGAGAGAGAGAGAGAGAGAGAGAGAGAGAGAGAGATCAAATGATGCATAGACGTTATTTAATCAACGAGGTGGACACTAGTGTCGCTAACACGATACAGCATTACTGATTACTTCTGGCTACCAAGTGCCTCCCTGCGCGTGTTAACTCACTAAACTTAATCTTTTCTTCATCGTGTCCAACGCTACAGGATGATGTGTGACTTTTGTTCTTTTGTTCTTTTGACTGTGCAGGTCTGGCCGATCGTCTGACCAAAGAGCTGTCCGCCATGACACCTTCCTCGATCAAGGTCAAGGTCATTGCGCCTCCGGAGCGGAAGTACTCTGTGTGGATCGGCGGCTCCATCCTGGCGTCTCTGTCCACCTTCCAGCAGATGTGGATCTCCAAGCAGGAGTACGATGAGTGTGGGCCTAGTATCGTCCACAGGAAGTGCTTCTGAACATCTCTTCGTTCAGACTGTGTGGGAGGTGGAGGCAATACACTATGTGAGAGGGTAGATCTGGACACTAACATGCAGGAATCAGATGAGTAATGAATGAATGAGATGCAGATATGTAGTGGGGAATGTAATGACTGTGTGTGCGAATCGTGTGTGGATCTATGAGCACGAGTTCACATTGTGTGGATCTGCTAGTGAATACGGAAACTGCTGCTGAATAATTTCCATGCAATGTATATCTGGTTGGGGAAAGGAATGAGAGTGATAAACGAGCGTGCCGTGATTATGTCTCTGTGTGTGAGAGGAGAGAGAGAGAGAGAGAGAGAGAGAGAGAGAGAGAGAGAGAGAGAGAGAGAGAGAGCTGCCTTACCTTGGACCTATTGCCATTTGACACATGCGGGCATGTGACTTTCACTGTGATACACATTTCTGTACTTATTATTTATCAATACGACAAATAAAGTCATGTTTCTGCAAATCTTGTGTTTTTTAAGTCAACTTTCAAAACAGCACCACGTATACCATTGCCTTCATCGTCATCGTCATCATCATCATCATCATCATCATCATCATCATCATCATTGTTTTCATAAACACTAGCATCATCATTTGAGCTTATAGATGCATCAGTATTTTTCATACTCATCTCTTACGAAAATGCATGTTTTCAAGCCACAGCTATCTATCAATTACACACCCACGATTCGAAATCATGCTCATCACCGCAAATACACCTAGGCGTTCGAGTTTCATCAATTCACCTTAATACACTCCTTATTCAAGGATCATACCCATGCACTCTCGACATATTTCTCCACCCCAAAAAAAAATTGAATCAAAGGCACATTCATCCATGGCACCCATAAATGTTAAACACACCCATACACCTCGACAATCTTTAATTCTACGTTACCCACACTTTCATATTAATTAACCTAAGCCCCACACATCAACCAAAGAAACAGCCAGAAATGAAAATCCCACACACAAGAAGTCAAGACACCCAGGAATCTTTATTCCAGTCAAATACTCAGGACACCCAGGAATCTGTGTCCTACCCAGGAAAAAAAACGGTGAATCTATTTCCGATAACCCAAGAAGCATCCGTTAGTCCATGTTTTCACACAATCACTGGAAACACACCTCTGAATCCATGTTGAACTCAACCTTTCTACACTAACCTACGAAGCCATGTGCTACTCAACCTCTCAGGAATCACTTGAATCCATGTTCCACCGACGATCATAACACTCGCCGATGAATCCACACACACACACACACACACACACACACACACACACACACACACACACACACACACATTAATCTATGTCCTGCTCAGCCACACACGTCATGTCCACGAATTCATGTTCCACTTTATTACACATGACCCACCCACGGATCAACAGCGATGAATCCATAATCCACTCAACTACAGAAGACACAGCCTTGAATCCATGTCCCACTCAACCACACATTGTATTATCACTGCTTCAATCACATCTAGACTAGAGTTTATTCTTTCTATCTTCCAGACAACTAGAATACCTGTTCGCCAAAAAACTGAAATAGCGCAGTTTAGCCAGACACATTCCTATGGGGAAAAAAAAAAGCAAAACGAGAACATGTCACACGAGAATGATATAAAACGTAATTGAATGACGGAACGCAATTTGTTTTCATTGCACATTAGGAATTTACGGCCATCCACCCTGCGAAAAAAGAACACCTTCACAACCTATCTTTTTCAAACAGTATTACCTTGAGATACGCTGTACATTATTTATATGAGGAAAAAGAAGGAAGAAAACAAGCAAACTATTTCCATGAGAAAGGAAGGAAGAAAAGTAATGGAAGAAATAGGCAACCGACTGTAAAAACATGCAAGTAAACTAACAAATCAGAGTTACGTTTATTACAGTCTCGGGTTTGGTGGGTATGTCTGATTTTTAGATCCACGTGTAAGGATTTCAGAATACCTCCGTGGATTCAATCTCGTAGCCTTCATTTTTCTCTGGACTTCTTCTTCTTCTCCTTCTTCTTCTTCTTCTTCTTCTCTCCTTCTCCTTCTTCTACTCCTTCTTCTTCTACTCCGTCTTCTTCTTCTTCTTCTTCTTCTTCTTCTTGTCTGACATTGTTAAACGTGGGGACGTTCCTCGGGATAAACAGGTCGTCCCCCTTTGCAAACCTAAATAAATTAATGAGAAAACGAAAATAATACAAATAACATCTGAAAGACATAAAAAACATAAAGGAAAAATTAACAGGGAAACATTTAACATTTGTATGTAGAATAATAAAATCAGAAATTGTAACAATAAACCAAATTAAATCTTAACTGTACTGAGAATAAAAACTCTCAGAGAACACCATAAAAAAAAAAAAAAAGAAAAAAGAAAGAAAAAAAAACCCGCCCCCTAACACACACACACACACACACACACACACACACACAAATCACGCTCCCCATTCTCCCTACTCACGTGTATGCGAGCATGCACATATATTCACTCACTGACAAACTCTCTCTTTCTCTCTCTCTCTCTCTCTCTCTCTCTCTCTCTCTCTCTCTCTCTCTCGCGCACACACACACACACACACACACACACAAACCGCCCCTCCCCTGCACACACTCAAAAACTTATCCACACAAAAAAATAGACGTACGCAGAACATGCACTCACCTATAAACAAACCAAACTCTCTCTCTCTCTCTCTCTCTCTCTCGGGGGACGTGAACCGCGGCTTGTAGCGTGCGGATCGCTGTTGACATTGTCGCACTGTTTTCGTCAATGTTAGAGGACTGAGGTCGAGCAGGAGCCTGTACTTCAGTCATCAGGTACAGAAGACACCATGCCTTCAGTCCCCCTTGTCTTCAGGGCATCCTGTGGCTCCTTTTTATCTGTCTACGTCAACTTCATGTTGAAAAGGGCCACAGAGAAAGCAGCAAATCGGGTCGCCATGCTGACACCGCGAACCAGAGCTGCCGGTGTAACCCTAGGCTTGCTCCTCACGCTGATGTTCTGGGGCAGTTTGCTACTACGCTGCGGAGACGTCGAGCGGAACCCTGGACCCACCGGCGTGCGGCAGTCGAGGACGGGCAGCCAGAGTGCCACTACAGGACGGAGGACCAGCATGGACAGGACCGGGGCTTCTCTGGACGCCGGGCAGACGACTCTGTTTTCCACCCAGTCACCCACCATAGCAGACGTGATGAACAAGCTGGACTGTAAGTTTGCTGAAATGGAAAATAGCCTAAAGGACCTTCGCGATCAGTTTGCTGCTATGCATTGTGGGTTTGATGATCTGCGGGAGGAGGTGGGGAATTTGAGGAAAGAAAACTTGGAGTTGGCAGAGAAAAACTCTGAGCTTTTGGCTAAAGTAGAACAATTAGAAAGAAAAACAGACGATTTGGAATGCCGGTCAAAGCGCAATAATCTTATTTTTTATGGTATCCCCAGACACCAAACTGAGACGAATGAGCAGTGTGAAGGGAAATTACTTGACCTGGTTACAGACAAATTGGATGTAAAAATGGAAAGCGAGTTTGACCGTGTACACAGGTTAAACGCAAAAGATAACTCGCCCGTCATAGCTTGCTGCTCTTCGTACAAAGACAAGCTGAAAATTCTTAAAGCCAAAGCGAAGTTGAAGGGCAGTAACATCTTCGTTGGCGAGGATTTCTCTTTCCGTGTCAGAGAAATCAGACGTGGCCTCTCTCCCTATCTCAAGAAGGCAAGAGCCGACGGGAAAAGGGCCTATGATTTTTGACCATCTAATTATCGATGGCAAAAAGTACTTCCTCGATTCCCAGGGGCAACTTGAGTGAGTCAAGATAGGGAGTCGGCCGGCCACATGATGAAAAATGTTTGACAGGAAATGGGAACCTCAGTGACATAACACCGGTAGACCACTCGGTCACTGGTGGCAGTGTCACACGTGAGCACTGTTCGTTGAGGCAAACCTGTTTGGCATCGCTGTCGTCCGCTACCACGTGTGAATACACGAACAACACGGTTTTTTCCTATTGGACAGAAACCTTTTGCTTTTTTAACATGGAATTATTATGGTTTGATGTCAAAACTTGTTGATTCCGATTTTATTTCATTTTTGTATCAGTTTGACTTTGTTTGTTTAACTGAGACATTTATAGAGGAATGTCGAGATGATTTGTTTGTTGGTTTTTAAAATATTTTGTAAGCCGGCAGTTAAATTTACGAGACAAGGGAGACGATCTGGAGGTGTAATTTGTTTAATAAGAAATGAATTCATCCCCTTTGTTAGCGCTGTGGAAGTAAATAATCCAAATGTATTGTCTGCTTGATTGACAAAATCTTACTTGGACTAGATAAGGATATTTTGTATGTTTGCTCGTACATTCCCCCAGAAGGTTCTCCCTTTTATGTCCATTTTGATGTAGATAATGGTATTAGTGTACTGGAGGAATGTTTAACTGACTTGTTGATAACAAATGATGTTTTTGTCATTCTAAACGGTGACTTGAATGGTAGAACTTCTAATATCTCTCAGAATTTTTCCGGGTTTAATGTTTTTTGATACATGGCATGCTAGTCAGTCTCTCAGCACTAACCGATGCTCTCAAGATACAAATCTAAATAGTTACGGGAAATCGTTATTAAACATGTGCACTGCTTTAAACTTGTGTATACTAAATGGTATGTGTAAAGGCGACCTCAAAGGTTGCTATACATATGTGTTTCTGATCATGGGAGTAGTAGTGTCAACGACTATTTTATATTGTCAAATGAACTTTTTGCTCTGTTTTGCGATGTTTGTGAGCTACAGGTTGTAGAACGTATAGATTCTGATCATTTTCCTGTGTCACTTCATGTTCTTTTTCCCTGTGGAAACTTAGCAGATATGAGCAAAAACTTGTCAAGGCGATGTTATTGAAAAAATTGTCTGGAATGATGAATGCGCTTCTTTGTTTAGTAATACCTTATGTGATGAAAAGTCAAGTGAAAGTATTGATATTGCCCATAAGTTTAATAGATGTTGATATTAATGATGCACTGAATATGTTTAATGAATGTATAATGAATTGTGCTGAATGTATGAAAAAACGTATGCAGGGTCACGACAGGAAATCAAAGGTCTGGTATGATCAAGAATGTGTTCTTAATAAAAGAAAGGCTAGGAGGTTACTGAGAATAAGTCGCCGTACAGTAAAAGACACTGATAGAACTGCATATGTAATAGCTAGACGTGAGTATAAGCATTTACTTAAGAGAAAAGAGAAAGAATATAATAAATCAGTAATAGATAAGTTAGTAGCATCAATAAATTCACAGAGGGAGTTTTGGACCGTAGTTCACAAGATATATCGCCAAAAAGGAAACAGCCTAGAAATAACATTCCAACTGACGTGTGGTTTCAACATTTTCAAGCTTTGTTAGAGTTAAACACAGACAATGAGCGAAATCAAGAGGGGTTTGAAGATGAGTCTGACGTCTATATGAACCGTCCCATTAGTGAAGAAGAAGTGTTATTAGCAATTAAAAAACTAAAAAACAATAAAGCAGCGGGCCCTGATGGCATAATTGGTGAACTGTTTAAACACTGTTCTGCCCAAGTTGTGCAGTTTTGCTTAAAGTTTTTTAATAAACTGTTTGATGATGGTATATTTCCGGATAACTGGACGGAGTCAATAATAATACCTATCTTTAAAAAGGGGGACGCAAATAATCCTAACAATATAGGGGTATCTGCCTTAGTAAACATAAGCAGTAAAATATTTGGAATGATAATAAATAACAGATTGCAAGAGTGGGTTGAGGAAAACAATATTACTGGTGATCACCAAGCTGGTTTCAAAAAAGGGTATTCGACTGTTGACCATATGTTTACTTTAATGGCTCTTGTTCAGAAGCAGTTTTCTCATAATCGAAAATTGTATGCTGCTTTTATAGATTTTGAAAAAGCATTCGATTCCATCAATAGAAATCTTCTTTGGCCAGTCATGATTAAAAAATGGTATTAAGGGTAAACTTTATAGATGTATCAGAAGCATGTATGAGGTGGTTAGGCTCGAGTTTCGTTGTGGGGATAAACTGACAGATTACATTAACTGTACAGCCGGGGTTAGGCAAGGTGATGCTTGCAGTCCTGTTCTATTTTCCCTCTTTATCAATGAGTTAGCAATTGAGGTGATCAACAATGGAAAACATGGGGCTCTGCTGACTTTGGATGCTTTTGAGTTGTTTATTCTTTTATTAGCTGATGATGTGGTTTTGATATCAGAGACTGTTATTGGCTTACAGACTCAGCTGAACAGTCTACATCGCGCAGCTGCTTCTCTTCAACTAAAGGTTAATTTGTCCAAAAGTAACATTATTGTATTTCGAAAGGGTGGTTATTTGAGCGCAAGAGAAAGGTGGTTCTATGATTGCATCCCCATGCCTGTTTGTGAATGCTTATAAGTATTTGGGTATATTTTTCTCTACACGTCTGAGTTTTGTTTAGTGCGTGCAAGGACCTTGCAAGCAGGGCCAAAAATGTGCTGCTCAGTATCATGAAAAAGCTGCACATCCTCAATAATACGTCTTTACATGTTTTTATCAAGTTGTTTGACAGTCAGATTCAACCAATTGTACAATATGGGTCTGAATTGTGGGGATTAAACAATGCTGCCATATATTGTGAATCTGTACACCTGTTCGCATTAAAAAGGTTTCTGGGTGTAGACAGGCGAACGCCTAATGATCTTATTTATGGTGAGACTAATAGATTCCCCCTGTACATATATTCAGCAGTCAGCAGTGAAATGCATCCGTTATTGGTTGAATTTACTTTTACATGCAGGAGCACAGATTACCTCGTAAAGCTTATAACATGTTATATGATCTCGATGCTAGAGGGAAAAAAAAACTGGGGTAAGTAAAGTACGTATTTGTCTCTTTGAATATGGTTTTGGTTTTGCATGGTTAAATCAAGGTGTTGGCAATGTTAAGCTATTATACGTTGCTTCCGTCAACGATTGGTTGACTGCTCTTGGCAAAGATGGTCAAATCACGTGCAGAATAGTGACAGGTTTGATTTCTATAGACATGTTTGCAATTTTCATGATTTGAAACCTTATTTAACTTTAGAAATGGACAGACACTTTAAGTATGTCATGACCAAATTCAGATTTGGAATTTCAGAATTGGCAGTTCATAAGTTAAGATACAAAGCCTCTGTTGATGACAATGATCTGCTGTGTCCACTTTGTAAAGAATCTCAGGAAAATGAAATCCATTTTGTTCTTTGCTGTCCAGCCTTAAGGAATATTAGAACTGAATTTATTCAGCCCAAATTTTATAGACAACCTTCCCTGTTTAAACTGATTGTATTGATGTCATCAACTTCAACTGACGTTGTTCGAAAGTTGTCCTTGTTTCTATACAAAGCATTTAAATTTCGAGAAATAGCTACGTCTTGAAGATCTAAATTGATTGTCTTTGATTTGTTATACAGGCATGTGTATTTGTGGTAGATTTTTAGACAAAATTTTATCATGAAGACATTGAAAATACGCTTTTGTTATGGAACATTCAAGTAAAAAATGAGATACATTAAGGTTTTGACCACAGACACACAAAGGAGATGGTTTTAAAAACCTGCCTAACCAACCATCCACCCGTATTCTGTGCAATAAATTTCGATTCGGAATAGAACCTGGCGGACTTATACAATGACTGCTGGGGGCAGCAAGATCCCATCTGTTCTTCTGAATGGCAGCTTCAAGGTACTGTGTTCTTCTCTGGTCCCAGAGTGCTTTTGTCAGCATATGTTTTTTTTCAAGAAGCGAATAAGGAATATCACATAAAAAACTGTATTCAATTTTGCACATTGAAGCCTCTTTTGCACAGGTATCAGCCAGTTCATTCCCTCGAAGATTGCAGTGACCGGGTACCCATAATATGTTATTTTTTAGAACCTCGCATCATTAACTGGTGAATTGAAATAAAAATTCACTGATGAGATCAGGACGACTCGATGTATTTTGACGGTGTAAAGCCGTTAAAGCAGACTTGGAATCTGACAAAATCAGTATTCTTTCTGGTAAGACTTGCATATCAAGAGAATGAAATCAATAGCTTTCATAAGAGCAAATAACTCGGCAGTGAAAATAGAACAACCTTTGGTAATATGAAATCTTTTTTCAATGTTAAGGGAAGGTATCACGAAAGCAGCACCAACCCTCAGAAGTACACGAAACTGAACCATCAGTGAAAATATGCAGATAAGATTCATATTCAGTGTAAATCAATTCTTTAACAAGAGAAGCAAGCAAAAGTGGATTCTCATTTTTAGTAATATTACCATAGGAATAGAAAATATGTTTCATCAACCAAAGGGGGAAAGGGAAAAGGGTATTTGGTTATTTTAACAATGTTGTCAAACGAAAAGTCGCATGCATGTAAAAGAGGAGACACATAATCAAACAATGACGTATATGCCCTTTTATTCCGTATCTCTCTAGAAACGTAGGTGCTTTCATCAAGTTCAGAGGTAACTGAGTTAGGGACTGTTCTTGCTCGTGCTGAGTAGCTACAAGCACAGAGCATCCTATGTTCATTTAAAGGCAAAACTCCTGCCTCTCTGTACGTCATATCAATTGATGCCCATCTTGGAAGCCCCAGAGCAATTTTAAATGCTAAGGAATCAATACTAGTTAACTTATGTAACTCTGTCTTTGGTGCAGTAAAAAATACTTCTTGACCATAACTTACAATCGAACGAACTGTCCCTAAGGCGACATGGATAAGATTGGATCCATATTTATTAGAGGATTCCAGTTAGGACTCGCAGTAACGCAATTTTCTTTCTTGCCTTTTCCACGAGATGATTTATATGTTTACACCAGAATAATAGTTTATAGTGAAAAATAACGCCTAGAAATTTTACTTGCTTACTTGGGAAAATGAAAGAATCACCTATTTTTACTTTTACAGCATCCCTACCTTCGAAATCGATATTTTTCTTTGTAAATATTATAAAAACCGATTTGTCCGTTGATAGGTTAAAACCGTTTGAATTCAAATAATTAACAAGTTTACTGACCGCAAACTGAAACTGTTCAACAATTTTATTACGCTTGATTTGTTTTTTTTTTTGTAAAATTACAATCTACATTTTTCCACATTGCAATATCATCTGCATAAGCAGCTAAAGTTGCCCCTTTTGTGTCAATCTGGTTAAGATCATAAAGCATCAATGAGAAGAGGATTGGAGAAATTACACTTCCTTGAGGGACACCCATGTTAACATATCTTGTACTTGACAGCACACCATTTAGTTTTACTTGTAGCGTTCTCCCAGATAAAAACGATTGTAAAAAAACATGTGGAAACGACCTTTAATCCCAATTTCATGAGCCTTGGACAATAATTTAAAATGCCAAACGGAATCGTACGCTCTATGAATATCAAAAAACGTGGCTAAAGTGGAGTGTCGCTTAGCCAAGGCTTTTTTGACGTGTGAAGCTAAAAGACTAACATGATCAGTGACACCCCTCCCTTTTCTGAAACCAGCTTGAAAGATTGGCAAAATCCCATTCTTTTCAAGGAAATGTTCTAATCTGAATTTCATTATCCTCTCAAAAAGTTTTCCAATGTGAGGAGTCAAAGAAATGGGTCGAAAATTAGAAGATTTTTCTTTTTGATTTTCCTTGTTTATGGATAGGTACAACTGTTGCTTTCTTCCAAGCCATTGGCAGCTTTCCGGATTTCCAGCATAATTGGAAGAACTCTAATAATTTTTTCAAAAAGCATTGTGGAAAATGCTTTATCATGTTGTAAGAAATGGGATCAAATCCTGTAGCAATTTTACCAGATTTTAAACGGCGAAGTGAGTACAGAAAATCCTCCATTGTTAGATTTTTATTAATATATAACGTGTTGTCATTGTCATGTGGTTCAATGTTTCTCCCTTCGTTTTCAATAGTTCTTCTTCGTTCTTGCTCTTCTTTAGGCAGATGTTCAGTCTGACTCATTGCTGCGAAAGTGTCAGCAAATAATTCAACTTTCTCCTCGTTTGTTTTATAGATTTTATCGTTTTCGATCAAGACAGGATCTGGGAGATGAAAAGAACCTTTAGATTTTCTGAT
>JADBJO010007725.1:0-23333 GCA_016801955.1 Conus betulinus | reverse complement strand
TCACTGGTTCTAGACTTCACTGCGTTCAGCTATCTAAACAAGTGTCAAAGTTGGTCTCCAGCTGGACACTCATAATTAGTGCGGTGACAAAACACAAAGTCGTTTTCCGTCACAGCGAACCGCATGGCCCGTCCACTGACCGACAGACAAGACTTCACATTGAGCTGTTTACAAACTCACATTGAAATGTTAGCAGACCTCCTCGAAGACATGTCGCGTGCGTGCGATACAGGCCATGCAATACAGGCCATGTTGTTGAATAAGTTACAGGTGTAGTGTTCGGAGGAGGGTTACACAACTTTGATGGTTGACCTATACAAGATGTCCACGAGGTTTACCCATGACTGTTACAAGTTTTGGGCCAGACACAGTCACGCATTATTTAGCGTACTTAAGGAGGTCGTCGAGACAGTTGATCTTGCTGACACGGTCGTCTTTCTTCACGAAAACGTCCCCGTCGCGAGTCCAGGTGTCGGTGATGATCTTGTTCTTGCGTAGTACTCGTGCCTTTGCAGCCACTGTTGCCCTGTGTGGCGGTCAGGTCGTCGTTAACGTAAACTTTATTGTCAATGCCAGCCAGACGATTGTCAGTGTAAAGTTTTCAAGACGTCTCTCGCTGTTTTCCCACGGAGGCTACTGCGTTTTTTCATGAGAGCTGCCTTGCTCTTAAGTGTGGTAAATTTCACAATGATTGCCCGTGGTCCATTACTGGGTACCGGGTTTTCCAAGTCGATGCGATCTGTCGATAGTAACAGGATCAATGCCAACGTCCAGGCATTATGCTAGGCCTAGGACTATTTTATCAGTGTCCTCGTTGGCAATCTCCGGAATGTTATTGATGCGAATACTATTTCGACGGGTATAAGCCTCAAGAGCATCGACCTTGTCTTGCAGGGCTTTGATTTCCTTCTCCTTCTCTGCAGGTTTGCTCTGCATCGCTTCAATAGTGGGATTAATTCGTGCAGCGACTGCATCGGCAATAGTCGCTAGTATCATGGGATCTGTGAGAACACTCGTACACATCTTCGGCAGTAGCCATTGTATCTGATGATAGCGCAGAGTTATCAGGAGTAGCGACAGAATTTGACGGTAGTTCGGAATCCGAATCGCTTTCGATTTTGGTTGAGTGAAAAACGTCACCTGTTAAGATGGTAGATCCGTCATACAAGGAAGTGTCGCCTTGATCAAAACAAACTCTCTTGTCGTCAACAAGCCCAGGTGAGTCGCTAGCACGTGCACGCTTCTTGCTTGTGTCGATACTGCTATGAGACATTACACCTCATTTTTCACGTGCGTACAGCACCAAGGAACAGAAGCACAAGCAAGATGGCGGTTCAACAAAAACTGAATGAACGAAAAAGCTGCTCTCATACACAACCTGGTTCAACACATTCAGGTAGGTATCTCCCTCCAAAATGTTCAACTGCTCCTAATAGATAGACACCGTCACCGTGACACCTTCACACACCCTTAAGAACAGTCAAATTTGTATTCCAATGCAGTGATCACATAAAAATACCTCAAAAACACACAGCGATCGAATGAGCCGCTCACCTAGTCGGCCATCTTGACCTCTTCTTCGGGCATTATTCGTGACCCATAGTGAACACACCTACAAATTTTCAGAAATATCGGCCAAGTACCATCTGAGATACTCCATAAGGAAGGAAAACCGTTACAGCTGTTAGTAACAGCTATAACGGGGTAAACTAAAGCATCGGGCATCATCCGTGGCGCATAATGAACATACCTGCTAATTTTCGCAAAGATCGGCCAAGTACTTTCGGAGATATTCCACAAAGAAGGAAAACCGTTACAGTCGGTTATAGCCGTTGGTAACGGATATAACGGTAAAATAAAACATCGGACATTATTCGTGACCCATAATGAACATACCTACAAATTTTCAGAAAGGTCAGCCAAATACTTTTTGAGATATTCCATAAAAAGAAAAAAAACCGATACAGTCCGTCACAGCCGTTAGTAACAGCTTTAAAGGGGTAAACTAAAAAAACATCGGGCATCATCCGTGACCCATAATGAACATACCTGCTAATCATCAGAAAGATCGGCCAAGTAGTTTCTGAGATATTCCATTAAAAAAAGAAAAACCGTTGCAGGCTGTTACAGCCGCTAGTAACGGCTATAACGTGATAAACTAAAACATCGGGCAAAATGAACATACCTATAAATTTTGAGAAAGATCGGCCGAGTACGTTCTGAGATGTTCCATAAAGAAAAAAAAAAACCGTTACGGGCCATTACAACCGTTAGTAACAGGTATAACGGTAAACTAAAACATCTTGCATCATTCTTGATCATAATGAATATACCTACACATTTTCAGAAAGATCGGCCAAGTACTTTCTGAGATATTCCATGAAAAAAGAAAAACCGTTAAAGCCCGTTACAGCCGCTAGTAACGTCTATACTGTCATAAACTAAAAAAACACCGTTCATCATCCGAGACGCATAATGAACATACCTGCTAATTTTCGCAAAGATCGGCCGAGTACTTTCGGAGATATTCCATAAAGAAGGAAAACAGTTACAGTCCGTTACAGCCGTTAGGAACGGATATAACGGTAAAAAAAAAAAAAAACGTCAGGCATTTTCATGACCCATAATGAACAGACCTACAAATTTTCAGAAAGTTCGGCCAAAAAAATCATTTTGAGATATTCCATAAAGAGAAACCGTTACAGTCCGTTACAGCCGTTAGTAACAGCTTTAAAGGGTAAACTAAAAGATCGTGCATCATCCGTGACCCATAATGAACATACCTGCTAATTTTCAGAAAGATCGGCCAAGCACTTTCTGAGATATTCCATACAGAAGAAAAACCGTTTACAGGCCGTTACAGCCGTTAGTAACGGATACAACGGTAAAATAAAACATCGAGAATTATTCGTGACCCATAGTGAACATACCTACAACTTTTCAGAAAGATCGGCCAAGTACTTTCTGAGATATTGCATGAAAAAAGAAAAACCGTTACAGGCCGTTACAGCCACAAGTAACGGCTATAACGTGATAAACTAAAACACCGCGCATCATCCCTGACCCAAACTGAATATACCTGCTAATTTTCACCAAGATCGGCCAAGTAATTTCGGAGATATTCCATAAAGAAGAAAAGCCGTTACAGGCCGTTACAGCCGTTAGTTACAGCTATAACGAGGTACATAAAACATCGGGCATCATCCGTGACGCATAATGAACATACCTGCTAGTTTTCACAAAGATCAGCCAAGTACTTTCTGAGATATTCCATGAAGAAGGAAAACCGTTACAGTCCGTTACAGCCGTTAGTAACGGGAGATAACGGTAAAATAAAACATCGGACATTATTCGTCACCCATAATAAACATGCCTAGAAATTTTCAAAAAGATCGGCCAAATACTTTTTGAGATTTTCCATAAAGAACAAAAACCGTCACAGGCCGTTACAGCCGTTAGTAACGGCTGTAACGGGGTAAACTTAAAACATCGGGCATTATCCGTGACCCATAATGAACATACCTGCTAATTTTCACAAAGATCGGCAAAGTACTTTCGGAGACATCTCATAAAGAAGAAAAAAACCGTTACAGTCCGTTACAGCCGTTAGTAACGGATATAACGGTAAAATAAAACATCGAGCATTATTCATGACCCATAATGAACATACCTACAAATTTTCATAACGAACGGCCAATTACTTTTTGAGATATTCCATAAAGAGAGAAAAAAAAAACGTTACAGGCCGTTACAGCCTTTAGTAACGGATATAACGGGATAAACTGAAACATCGGGCATCATCCGTGACCCATTATGAAATACCTGCTAATTTTCAGAAAGATCGGCCCAGTACTTTTGGAGATATTCCATAAAGAAGAAAAAAACCGTTACAGGGCGTTACAGCCTTTAGTAACAGCTATAACGGTAAAATAAACCACCAGGCATTATTCATGACCCATAATGAACATACCTACAAATTTTCAGAAAGATCGGTCAAATACGTTTTGAGATATTCATAAAGAAGAAAAAACCGTTACAGGCCGTTACAGCCTTTGGTAACGGCTATAACGGGGGTAAACTAAAACATCGGGCATCATCCTTGACGCATAATGAACATACCTGCTAATTTTCACAAAGATCGGCCAAGTACTTTGGGTGATATTCTATAAAGAAAAAAACCGTTACAGGCCGTTACAGCCATTAGTAACGGTTATAACGGTAAACTAAAACATCGGGCATTATTCGTGGCCCATAATGAACATATCTACACATTTTCAGAAAGACTGGCCCAGTAGTTTTGTCTGGAGCGAGTGGAACGCGTTTTGACCATGGAAGGACACACACACACACACACACACACACACACACACACACACACACACACACACAGAGCATTTCTTCGTTCCCATTCTAAAGTACTCCCTGTTCTACAAGAACTGTGAGTGCAAAAAAAACGGTATAAGAGAAAGATGAATTAAAGTACAATGTTGCTTCTCAACCAGTGAAAAACACGTGCTAAACTCTAAAACAAATCAAGAAGATGGAAAAAAAAAATTGCATATATTCAGGTGAGTTAACCGAAAACATGAAAAAAAAAAAACATGTTCCACTCGCTCCAGACAAGCACAACCAGAGAAACGAGTGTTATACTTTCTGTTGGGTCCCTGTGCTTGTGATTCCAGTGGACGTTTTCCACCTTAATCTAGCTTGTCTCCATGAGGATACAAGGAGATCCTTCAGTGAAAACTGTCCCCCCCCTCTCTCTCTCTCTCTCTCTCTCTCTCTCTCTCTCTCTTCACGATGTCCATTCTTCCCATCTGCTCCCTGCCTCTCCAACACCACGTCCCTGCCCTGCTCAACCACGTCCCTATATGAAAGTGCCCTCTGCTGTTTCTTCCCAGAACACCGTTCCCAGTGCTACCCGGCCCGGCATGGGAGGTATCTCTCACACTCAGGAAGACAGTCCCCTCCCCCTCCTCCCTTCCTTCACCTGAAGGCTGCAGTGCACAGGGTGAGGAGTTCATTCTGGAGATGCCACTGCAGCAGCTGGTGCATTCTGAACCTGGCTCTGCTTCCAGACAGGACGAGGCTGACGTCACCAGCAGTCGGGGTGTGGACCTGCATCAGGACGCAGGCGACTATGGTCCTTGAGGCAGTTGGAGCACTGGGGCTGTTCTTGGTGTTGGAGGTGTCCAGGCGTTTCCCGAGGCAGCGGAACATGTCGACACTGTGCCGTCAGCAGCCAGTTCTGCTTCCCGTCGTGTGGGAGATTCACAGCCTGCCTCTTCACACTCCTCTGTGGCTCCGCAGGCTGATCAACCACGTGACGTGTCATCTGGGTCATCACACCGACGAGGTGGATTAAGACAGCACTCCTCTGGCAGTGACGTTGTGAAAAAAAACTACCAGCAAAACTACCAGCAATGACAGAGGACCTTGCAGCCAGCAGAACGGACGTCAAAGCTATGAACTTCCTCGCTGACGACAAGAAACCGTACTCAGAGGCGTCAGTCCACGCTTGACGCCAGTCTGTGCCAGAGCAATAGAAGATAGGGGCTAGGCCAAGGCACATCACTTTGTGTTAGCAGGAACGAACGGTGTGATTCTACTAGTTTTAATTCAAAACAAATTGTATCATTTATGACATTCAATGTTGAAGGCTTAGGGACCATCACAGATGAATGTGATCTCACATTTTTCATAAATGAATATGATTTTGCTTTTTTGTGTGAAATCTTTACTAAATCAATTCCTCAGTCACTGTTCTCATGTCACAAAGTCATTGATTTGGTGGGCGTTAAGCTCAGTGATAACATTCACGGTTGTTTGTCAGGTGGAGTTGTTTTTTTGGTTAGAAAGAAGTTATGCCATTTTATTGAAAGAATAGAGACTGAGATAGATAACATTGTCTCCTTGAAGTTTTCAAAACATATTCTAGCCACAGAAACTGATTGTCTGTTGGTAGGCTGTTATTTGCCACCTGAAACCTCTCCTTACTATGAAGAGACTGACATTTATAATGGTGTTTCATTATTAGAGGATTGCCTGCTTGAACTTATGAGAGAGCATAGCGATTTATCTATCATTATCTGTGGTGATCTGAATGCAAGAACTGGCTCCCTACAAGCTGACTTTGGTGATCCAATCAGAATCTGGCAGATCTGACTGATTCAGCAGACGATAATCCAGAAGTTGATGAGAGAACTGCACGTGTTTCTCGTTATTTGTCCGTTAATGCTTTTGGTCGACTATTACTAAATGTCTGTGAAGAATTTGGTCTGTGTATTTTGAATGGTGTTAAATCTTATCGGTTTCCTGGGCAGTTTACGTACACTTCACCCAATGGCTCAAGTGTTGTGGATTATTTTATTGTCATTTTGCCAGAGTTTTAATGTAGTACCCCCAGATTGAATTAAAACATACAATTGTTGAGCTGAAATTCTTGGCCGATTCGACTATTGTTTCCACTGCATATTTACCAAAGCAAACTGCACAGCTAAGTAAATATAAGTGGAAAGATGACATGAAAGACATATTTTAAATTCGATGCAGCTACATGAAATTAAAGACAAATTAGATGTAGCTACTGATCTGATAAACATTGATGTGAACCTAGCCCTTTCCTAGTTTAATGATTGTCTACATAAGGCTGGTGAGGTATGCTGATGACACATACTGTGGGTGCGGAAAAAAACTGCGGATTTGGTTTGACCTTGAGCGTCGACAAAGTCGTCGACTCCAGAGGCAGCGTCTCCGCACATGTCAATATTCTAACTTTGTTGAAGATAGACTCTCTTACTGTGGAAAAAAAGACAGTGCAAACAACTTTTAGCAGATAAAAGGCAAACGCATCGTGATAGTATCATCGATATTCTTAACAACTGTTCCAATGACCCACGTAAATTTTGGGACACTATACGTGCTGTGCGTGCGAGAGGAGCTACTGGTGTAAATGTTTCAAAAGAACAGTGGTATGATCATTTTAAGAATGCATTCAACTCTGTAAGTGATGTTGATACTTACGATTTGTCTGACGAGGTTGTTGGTGAACAAGGGAATTCTGTATTTCTTGATTGTGAATCTCTAAATGTACCAATTATTTCTCACGAGATACGCTCAGCTATTGGTGCCTTGAAGTATCACAAAGCAGCTGGGCATGATGGCCTTACTGGAGAATTTTACAAATATAGTTGTGAACAGATTTTACCATTTCACACGAAGCTTTTCAACAATCTTTTTTGACAAGTGCTTATTTCCAGATGCTTGGTCATTGTTAATTTTACTACCATTACATAAAAAGGTGACCCCTCTGTTCCAGATAATTTCAGAGGAATTTTTTTGCTTGACATCAGTAGTAAGCAGTACGGTTACGTTTTAAATAAGCGTATTAGTGACTGGATTGAAACCAACAATGTTATTGGTGTGGAACAAGCTGGCTTTAGACCAGATCACAGTACCACTGATCATATTTTTACACTTTTTTCTATGAATCAGAAACAGTTTTTAAGGCACAGAAAATTATATGTTGCTGTTATTGATTTTCGCAAGGCATTTGAATCGGTTTGCAGAGATAAATCGTAGAAAGTATTAGGCAACCATGGTTTGAATGGTAAAATGTTTCATGCGCACGCAGGAGCAGATCTAACTGAAAATTTTTTTTGTCGTAAAGGTGTAAAACAAGGTGAACTGTGCTCTCCTGTATTGTTCTCACTTTTTATTAATGAGCTTACTTGTGATATCACCAAACATGGTAGACATGGTATTCAGCTTGCCCCAGAACTAATAGAACTATTTATCTTGTTATTTTGCAGACGATGTTGTTATTTTCTGACACCGTTATTGGTCTACAAACCCAGCTGCACATACTTTGTGAAAGCTCAAAACGTTTGGGCCTTGTTGTGAATCTTGACAAGTCGATTATTGTTGTGTTTCGAAATGGGGGTTTCATTGGTGAAAGCGAAAAGTGGTATTTTATTGGTTATGAACTGAAAATTGTTAACATGTACAAATACCTAGGTTTCTTATGTCCACCAAACTTTCATTTTCTCATACCATGAAAGACTTAGCAGCAGGCGTGCCAGCAAGGATGTTTCAGCAGTTATGAAGTTATTGTGGTCTGTTGGTGAATTCTCTCCAAAAGTGTTTTTCAAACTTTTTGACTCGCAATTCTGTCTATCCTTACTTATGGCTCAGAAAAATTGGGGCTTGTCCGGGATCCAAGACCAAATTGAACGAGTACATCTCACAGCTTTGACGCGCGATTTCTTGGTGTGTAAGTTATAAGTCTCCAAGACAATTAATTTACGGGGAAACTGGAAGGTACCCCCTCCCCCTTTGTGGCTACTTACTCCAGATGTATTAAAATTTGACAAGGGAAACTGGAAGGTACCCCCCTCCCCCACCCCTTTGTGACTACTACTTACTCCAGATGTATTAAATTTTGGCTGATATTGACAAGATTAGATAATTCAAGGTACTCAAAAAAGGCCTACAATATGTTGTTGGAATTGCAGCGTCATAATTATTCTACATGGACATGCAGCATGCGCAACACTTTGTTTAAATATGGATTTGGAATCGTTTGGGAGTCGCAAGGTGTTGGAAATGTTAAAGTTTTTTTATAGCAGAATTTAAGCAACGTCTTATTGACTGTTTTAAGCAGGACTGAAGATCTTCTTTATCTTCTCATGATTTTTTACGTGTATTCCTTTTTCAACCGCGATGTTATTTGCTCTGAGTATGTATCTTTCATTAAGAATATAACTGAGAGAAAGTCTTTTACAAGGTTTAGAATAGGGATGTCCGTTTTGAAGTCTCACTTTCTTAAGTTTCAACCTGGTCGTAATACTGATTCTTGCTTTCCTTTTTGTTGTGACGTTGAAGAGAGTGAAATGCATTTTCTCTTGATATGTCCAATGTATGAAGATATTCGTGCCCGGATTATTCCGCACAAATTCTGAGGCAGCCATTTTTTTTTTTTTAATTCATATTGTTGATGTCAAGCACAAACCAAAAACTGATAAAATATGTCGCACTTTTTGTTCATAAAGCTCTGTGTATCAGAAACTTGAATTCCTAATGTGTACATTAGTAACTGTGTTTAGTTGCTTCATTGCCAATTGTGTCTAAATTGTTTCATTGGTTACATTTTCCGTATGTATAAATAGATTTATATATACTGTTTTATGCTGGCGAATAAGTATGATTTAGCTGTGCTCCCTTTTTTTTTTCTTTGCGCGCTTGATCATGTGTGACGATCTTTTATGTGTGTTATTGTGATGGCTGGTGGCCTTTACAATTAAAGAATCATTCATTCATTCATTCATTCATTCATTCATTCATTCTTTCTCTCTCTCTCTATCTCTCTCTCTCTCTCTCTCTCTCTCTCTCTCTCTCTCTCTCTCTCTCTCTCTCTCTCTCTCTCTCTCTCTCTCTCTCTCTCTCTCTCTCTCTCTCTCTCTCTCTCTCAGCCACTTCAGTGGCATTATCTTCATGCTGCTCATTCCTGCTCCCCACACACAGCCACCACTCTGTTTTCAAGAACGAGGAAATACCAATGATCACGACTCACCAGAAGCATAAACGTTGAGACAATATCAAAACTGACATCACCATGAGAGCAGGGCATGAATGGTAAAAAAAATATGAGAACATGATTGGCGCTGATCGATGTGGATGATAAAGATGGGGGGGGGGGGGGGGGGGGGGGGGTTGGCGAAAAGGAGAAACCTTAGAGAGTAAAGTGCCAGACTCATAATCCTAATGATCCTGGGGTTGCGGATTCGAATCTCCGCCGGACTGTTTCCATTTTTTTTTTTTTTCTTCAGACATAACATTGTTTCCATCCCGCTTCCCCCAAGTCCTTCAAATTAGACTTAAAAACCGATGATCCGTGTGTAAACACACGCAATACATCATGCACATATGTAAAATCCCATAACTAGTTCTTAGAAGAGAAGGCTAGTACAGTCGTTGGTATACAAACTCAAGGCATACGCGAAGACTGACATCCAACTGAATGACACGCTAAACAAATGATTGACACTAGCAGGTAGTCGGTCACACTGTTGTATGCAGCCCGTTGTGTCAAAATAGCGCGCATTGTAAAGTACTTGAGCTAACCGAGGATAGCGCTGTTTAGGTAGGATGACCATAATGACCCTATGGCATTCCAATCCAGTCTGGCACAGTGACAGGCTGTACTCCACACCTAATTTGTCATTTATTCCTGCATCAAGCAAGCACGAAAGCTGCAGACATCTGTGGCGACAGTCAGATATTAGAGCAACAGTCTCATGAACACATCCATGTATAATGTAATGATAACAATAAAGTGGTGATCTCTATACCGCTGTCTAAGACTAGAACAACAGTTGACATGTAAAAGCTGAAATTGAAAACACAGAATAAATGGTACGTTATCGACACAACACACACATCTGCTAACCTTGTGAAAAACAAATAAATCCACACTCTGGGGCATCAAAAGCAGGCCTGTACAAGCCCAAAACTCTAACTCTACAAAAATTGTACACACACACACACACACACACACACACACACACACACACACACACACACACACACACACACACACACACACACACATAAGCATGCACGCATGCACGCACATACGTGCCCATGCACGCTCGCATGCATGCACGAAGAAGACGAAGAGCAACAACATTAATAATGAAGTCTTTGAGCGGGTCTCTAGACTGTACCGAGCGAAGTGGACAAAATGAGACTATGTGGGTGTCAGTCTTCCAGAATGTATAGAGCTCGGTGGATGAAATTAGACTATGTAGTGTCACTCTTCCAGAGTGTACAAAAGTGAAGTGGATAAAATCAAACTATGTGGTATCAGCCTTCCAGAATGTACATAGCTTGGTGGATGAAATCAGACTATGTGGTGTCAGTCTTCCAGAATAGATAGAGCTTGGTGGATGAAATCAGACTATGTGGTGTCAGTCAGTCTTCCAGAATGTATAGAGCTTGGTGGATGAAATCAGACTATGTGGTCAGTCTTCCAGAATGTATAGAGCTTGGTGGATGAAATCAGACTATGTGGTGTCAGTCTTCCATAATGTACAGAGCGAAATGACAAAATCAGACTATGTGTTGTCAGTCTTCCAGACTGAGTCAAAAGAATCTTCCCCAGAACCTTCTTAGTGGTCTCCAGAAAGTACAAAACAATGCTGCTGTTTGATTCTCAGCCAACCCAGATCTTCTCATGTCAGTCCTTACTTCTTTCTGTTCACTGGCTGCCGGCCGACAAACGAATAGATTACAAACTGTCCTTACCCCGCTTTAAATCTTTGAATGGTTGGCTCCATCCTGCCTTTCTGATCTCCTTCATATCTATGTTCCTTCTAGGCAGTTGCGTTCTTCTACCGACAACACTCCGCTCAAAATCCCTCGATGTCGAACTAAAACCTATGGCGATCGTTCTTTTTCTTTTCAGGGTCCGGTTTCTTGGAATAAAACTCCCATATCTTTACGTAGTTTAAATTATCTGTCTTCCTTCAAAGCATCTCTTAAATCAATCCTCTTCATCTGTCAATGGCAGTTCTTTCTTCCCCTTCCCTTGCCCTTGCGTGTGTGTGTGTGTGTGTGTGTGTGTGTGTGTGTGTGTGTGTGTGTGTGTGTGTGTGTGTGTGACAATTACAATGACATTTTATCCCAGTAGGGCTCAGCCCCAGAGAGAGAGAGAGAGAGAGAGAGAGAGAGAGAGTGAGAGAGAGCGCACATGTATATTTTCTTATTCGTTTCGTTATCAGTTTACATATCATTATTCTAAGGCGCTGATAGTTCCATAGAGATTGTTTGTTGAAGAAATAACACCAGCAGCAGTCGCAACAACAGCAGCGACAGCAGCAACAGCTCCAGCAGTGCTAGTAGTAGTAGGAGGAGGAGGAGGAGCAGCAGCAGCAGCAGCAGCAGCAGCAGCAGCAGCAGCAGCAGCAGCACATCAGTCAGTCTTCAAAAGACTGGAATCTTAGCACGCGCTGTTAACATTTTGTTGATTTTTTTTCTTTTTCATTTAAGACCATTTCAAAAAGTAGAGTGGATTGTGCCAGCGTGCGTGCTTGCGTGCGTGCGTGCGTGCGATGTGTGTGTGTGTGTGTGTGTGTGTGTGTGTGTGTGTGTGTGTGTGTGTGTGTGTGTGTGTGTGTGGTGTGACAATGACAATGAATTGTATTCCAGTAGGATCAAGCCCCGAGAGAGAGAGAGAGAGAGAGAGAGAGAGAGAGAGAGAGAGAGAGAGAGAGAGAGAGAGAGAGAGAGAGAGAGAGAGAGAGAGAGAGAGAGAGAGACGAACGACGAACGAACGAGAGAGAGGGATGAGATAAGCAAAATGTACATGCTTTTTTCCACCCAGCCCTGGGGAAAACACAAAGAAAAGTAAAAGAGAGAAAAAAAGAAGAGAGAGAGAGAGAGAGAGAGAGAGAGAGAGAGAGAGAGAGAGAGAGAGAGAGAGAGAGAGAGAGAGAGAGAGAGAGAGAGAGAGAGAAAGAAAGAGAGAGACAGAGAGAGAGAGAGCACATGTACATTTTTTTCTTCGTTTCGTTATCAGTTTACATATCACTATTCTAAGGCGCTGATAGTTCCAACTTCCATAGAGATTATTTGTCGAATAAATAACACCAGCAGAAGTCGCAGCAACAGCAGTGGCAGCAGTAGTAGTAGTAGTAGTAGTAGTAGTAGCAGCAGCAACAGCAGCAGCAGCAGCAGCAGTAGTAGTAGTAGTAGTAGTAGTAGTAGCAGTAGTAGTAGTAGTAGTAGAAGTAGAGGCAGAAGCAGCAACAGCAGCAGCAGTGGTATTAGCAGCAGTGATACTAGTAGTAGTGGGTAGTAGCAGCAGCAGTAGCAGCAGCAGCAGCAGCAGCAGAAGCAGTGGTATTAGCAGTAGTAATAGTAGTAGTAGTGGTAGTAGCAGCAGCAGCAGCAGCAGCAGAAGCAGAAGCAGCAACACTGGCAGCAGTATTTGCAGTTTTCCAGACTTGTACATGCGCTGAACCCGAACTTGAAATGTTTCGGCCTCCTTTAACATACTGCATACACAGAATGCATCATCGGGTTAACAGAGATGTTCTTTCTTTCCCGGAGAATTTCCATGTGTACAGTATGGTGTGATATACAATCAAAAGTAGAATAACACTGACGTTTTGTGAGAGTTACTGATCTGTTTTATACTTGCAAACAGGCAGGCAAGGCTCTACATTTAGACTGAATAAGAAGAAATGCCATAAATAACACTGGAAATTCAAAGTTAAGAATATTCATTTGTTGTTTGTTCGCCCGCACTGTCTTGACATTTAAACATTGACTCTAGTGATTCATTGCACGTGCGTGGACATGTGCCGGTGGTTATTTCAGACCATAGCAATGTGTGTGTGTGTGTGTGTGTGTGTGTGTGTGTGTGTGTGTGTGTGTGTGTGTGTGTGTGTGTGATCTATTTCACGTTCGTGGAAGAATCAGCAATGATTTACGAAATGTGCGGGTGGTTATTTCAGACCATAGCAATGTGTGTGTGTGTGTGTGTGTGTGTGTGTGTGTGTGTGTGTGTGTGTGTGTGTGTGTGTGTGTGTGTGTGTGTGCGTTCATGCGTGCGTGCGTGTGTGTGTTTGAGATGTTTCCAGGATATTGTGTGCTTACAAAGTTTCTTTTCATACTCTGGTATTTCCTAGGCAATTTCATCAGTATCTACATTGATTGTCACAGTAGACATGTGCATCCGCCTATATGCATGCACTTAGTTTTGTTTCACATTATGGTTGCTTTTATTTCAAATGCACTCTCTCTCTCTCTCTCTCTCTCTCTCTCTCTCTCTCTCTCTCTCTCTCTCTCTCTCTCTCTCTCTCTCTCTCTCTCTCTCTCTCTCTCTCTCTTTCAAAATGCACTAAACGATGTACTCACTGGACGCTGCAGGGAAAGTCACTTGGCCACCAAATATTCAGATATGCTTATGTAGTTACGGTTCTTCATTTGTATGGCTTGGCTAAAGTGTGTGTTTATTTGTATGGGAATGAGAAGCATGTGGGATGGGTGTTGAAAGGTCTTTTTGGTATGGCTTGTGCAACGCGTGATAGACTGTAGATGGCAATATAGTCGTATAATAATATCAATGGTGGCGACAGATTTCCTGGGTACAGACAGTAGGAAATGCTTTTATCTTTAGCAGCAAACTACACACAGCTATGAATATGAAAAGGTTTATAATCTATCCTTTAACAAAGACTGCACAGCTGTTTCTAACATAGTCGTGTATGGCTAAAGGCATCAGAAAAACAAGAATACGTGTGCCCTGTGTTAGAGCGACGAATATGATAAACGTCATTGTGCTTTATGTTGCACAACGCTTTAATGATTTAAGAATGAACACATTCCTATAGAGAGTGATATCAGACCAGCATTTAATAATCTCACTGTTGTCCTGCAAAAATGACGCTGCCAGCAGCAGCTTTCCGTGTATCTATATAAACTAAAAGGCTTATGATATTACTGCAATTTAGATGAACACCAGAATATATACTTTTGTTACTCTCGTGAGCCGAGGTACGGCGTATTTCTTATATGTTCCTATTATTTTCGAAGTTTGTATGCACTCTTTCGAACAGGGCTGTCGGTTGTTTGTTCTGTTTTGTTTTGCTTTAATCATTTAGGTTTCTTGTTTGTTTATTCGTACGATTTTGTCTTTAACGTTATGAGCCTGGCTTGTGAGATGATCTTTGAGGAGTCGACAGGGTGTAGGCACATCCTTCTCAGAGGTTATCGAAAACAAAACACGTGTCTCCCTATGCAGAGCATACATCGGCCAGTTTTCAGCAATATGCGACATTTAACTCCCAGAGTTTGAAGGTTAGTGACCTGACCGACTGTGTCAAGTTAAGGGACTTGTGTGGCAGGATTATCGTGACGATGAGCGCCATCTTTCTCCTGAACAGTCTCTTCACATTGACTCTGTATACAATGGAACAGGCGACATGGGGTGTCTGGACTACGTAACAATGTCTAACATTAGTTCGTCAATGTGCAAAATATATCTAAATCATTTATAGTGATCCCAACACACGTGAAGATTTTCTTGACAAAGTGTTCCTTCAATTTTTTATGTGCCACTTTCTAGTACAACAAGAGCAATATTGGTGAGTCGTTTTGTTGTATAATAAGAACCAATGTTGCTGTGTCATTTTGTTTTTCGATAACAACTAACGTTGCTGTGTCATTTTTTTTTTTTTGTTGTTGTTGAAAAGGTTTTTATTTCGAAATTCAGAGAGCACAAACCAGACACCATGAACACAAATACAGGAGCATATTCAGTTAAGTATAACACAATGATTAGACATAACTCATATCCAAGTGTTGACAGTTGTTTACACCCAAATCGCAGACGTTTGTAAACGGGATAGTGATTAACAGAATCGCATTCATATTCGATTAATTACAACGAGGTGACTGGACGTAATTCATTAACAAATTTTTGTTGTTTGCACATCAAATCGCATAAAAAGAATTATTTTAAATCACAACAAGCCTAGGGGAGAGAAATCAGAAAAGCGTAAGCAACAGAAAACAAAACAAACAAACACACGAACGAACGAACGAAAAAAAAACAAAAACAAACAAACAGATAAAAACAACAAACAAAAAAAAAACTCAACCTACAGTTGGCCGTTGTCATAGCCTTTGTATACAATGGATAATTTGTGTTTTACTCCAATAACGTCAAGTATGGAATCCATTGTGCCACGAAATTTCCATGGGACATGTTAAAAAGAGCAGCATACTTTTCTATTTCGAATCTGGCTTTCAAAAATACAAAAAAAAGATTTGAACTGATGGTACTCTCTTTTCACATTTACATTTATAAATATAAAATTTGGCAAGTAGCAGGATTAAGTCAAACGTTCTATCAGATTTAAAATTACAATCACAACCAAACAGAACAATATTTTCATCAAGCAATAGTTTTATAATATTACATTTTCTGTTTACCACATTTTGAAACTCTTTCCAGACGTTTTGTACATACTGGCAGTGCCAAAATATATGTTGAATATTTTCTTTTTCTCTCTCACAAAAAGAGCATTTATCTGACTCTTCAATTCCCATGTTTTGCAAAATAACATTGGTTGCCAATATTCTGTTAATAATTCTCATTTGAAACCATCTTAGTTTAATGTCTTTTATCTGTCGGACTTTGTGAAAAGTTTTCATCCATATAACCTCCTTATGTAGTCTTGCATTCCATTTATTGCAAAAACCTGGTTCTGTTAGGTCTTGATTTAATAAATCGTAATAAATGTGAGGCTCCTCTTGAAACTGAACAGATTTCACTTAATAATTTACAAGTCATACCTTCCTCACAATATTTCATTTCTAGTCCAGTTTCTCTCGAATAGTTTTTCACAGCACTAACATAACCATTATATGTAACAAAATCTGTATTGATACTGTATTTATCAACAAAAGACTGGAAACTCAAAAAATTCACTGTTCTCGTCCAGAAGATTCCGTATGCAGAATACATCGTTTTCAATCCAGCTTTTATAAAAGGTTGATCTGCCCCCAATCTTTAAGTTGGGATTACAAAACAGAGCTCTGAACAGAGTTCCTCCGCAGTTTTAACATGAACAATCTTACCAGTTTCTCTATAAGCGTTGAATACGGCTCTCCAGAAGCTATTCAGTTTATTGCTCCATGGCAGATTGGATCCTAGTTTATTGATAATTTCTGCTTTTTCATACACTGAAACAAGCACTTTCTTCCATCTGTGTTTACTTAATAAGAGATTTTACGAATCCAACTTAATTTTAAAGCATTTATATGTTTTTTTATGATTGGTATTCCGATTCCCCCCTGCCCTACGCTTTTCACAGACGTTTTCCTACTGATTCTGTCTTTTTTTTTTTGCCCCAAACAAACTTATATAAAATTCTGGATTTCATGGTAATATAGTCCGGTGGATTTGGTAATAACATCCATAGATGGGTTAGTTTGGAAAGAATCATAGATTTAAGCACTGCTACTCTGCCAAGTGGCGTTATCTGCCTTTTGAGCCAAGTTTTATACAGTGTTTTGATTTCTGCAAACTTTTCTTCAAGGTTCAGGATTTCGCAATGTTTTAAGTCACATGTAAACCAGATACCCAAAATTTTTAATTTTGGAGGGTTCCATTTTATGTTTAAATGCTGCATATACCTAACAGGTGAATTTCGTTTACTACCTAGCCATACTGCGTTTGTTTTTGCTGCGTTTAGTACGAGTCCAGATACTCTTCCAAAATGTTCAATGGTGTAAATAGATTCCTCGAATGATTTTTTGTCTCCCTCCAATAGTAGTTCAGTGTCATCTGCATACTGTGATATCTTGTTTTCAGTATTACCTACTTGAATTCCCTTTATACCTTTATTTTGTCTTATCATATTTGCCAAAATCTCAACACACACAAACAAATAAATACGGAGAAATTGGATCACTTGACGGCAACCCCTCTCAACAGGGAACCACCCAGCTATTTTCCATTCAAAGACACAGCTGACTTAAATTTGTATAAAATGTTTGTATCCATTGAGAGAAGCTTGGACCAAAGCCAAAAACGTGTAGTACCTTAAACATGAAATCATAACTTACACTATCAAACGCTTTTTCAAAATCCAGACAAAGAAGTAAACCTGGTTTTTTGGATGCAATCATGAAATCAAGTATGTCATAGATAAGACGAATATTATCTCCCAAATACCTGTTAGGAATAAAACCGGTCTGATCCTCATTGATGATAGAGGGAAGCACTTGCTTTAATCGGTTAGCTATACAAGTAGATCCTATTTTGTATACAATATTCAAAAGCGAGATGGGGTCTCCAGTTTTTTATCTGGTCTTTAGGTTTGTCAGCCTTGGGAATGCATACAATAATGTCTTCTTTTTGTGTTGATGAAAGCTCCTTTTTATCATATCCATCATTGATCGCTCTTACAACGTATGGACCAAGTTGCAGCCAGAAAAATTTGAAAAACTCGGCTGTAAAACCATCACTCCCGGGGCTTTTTATTTGACATATGTTTAAGAGCAATACCTGCTTCTTCCAAAGTAATTTTACCCTCCAAAGACGTTCTCTGATTCTCACTTAACGTTGGCAAGTCTTCTACTAAATCAAATATTTCACAAGGCTCGGCATCTTTTTTAGAATACAATTTTCTGTAAAAGTTATTAACTTCTTGGGCAATTTCATCATTATCATTTAAAATAGTACCGTCATCTCGCGTAAGTTTGATTATATTCTTATTAACGTAGTTACGTTTTTCAAGTCCACAAAAATATTTCGTTATTTTTTCCCCTTCTGCGACCCATCTCGCCCTTGAACGCACCAATACACCCTCCATTTTCTTTTCTCGAAGAGTAATTAAATCTTGTTTACATTTTTCAAGTTCAAGCTTTTCTTGTTCCGATATCACTACTTTCCTCTCGAGTAAAGAAATATTACTTTCTAGAGATCTTTCTGCTTTTCTGCGTCCTTCCGTTTCTTCAACGTTGCATACGATATAGTTTTTGCCCCTAATTTTCATAAGCAATGTATCCAAAAATAGTTGATCAGATATAACAAAGTGGATTTTTGAATTAGGAATTTGGGCCAATCCACAACGACAGTATGGAAGTGCTGCATATTCCTCAGTAACAATTTGGATAACCTCGTTTACCTCTTTTACGTAATTATTGTCTTTTAACAGCGAACTGTTGAATTTCCATAACGAATTTCTCTTTATCTCTCTGCCTTGTTCTAACGTTACTGTAATTAAGGAGTGGTCAGATCGATATCCTGGTAAGATATCAACATCTATAACATAATTGCAAAGCCAGTCTGAAACAAGAAAGACATCTAAACGACTCTGTTGACATGGATTAGTTCTCCTCCTCCAAGTATATCTGCGTAATTCCGGATTTAATTCACGCCAGATGTCAGTTAAATCTAGATTGTCCACCATGTTTTCTAGTTGCTCTTGCGCTTTAGGATTATTATTATGTTTATAGTTATAGCAGTCTAAAGAGTAGTTGCGAACTAAGTTCCAGTCGCCTCCAATTATGACATTTTCAGCTCAGACCTCTCTGATATGATCTTCCAATTCCATGTAAAACTCTGGCTCATCACGATTAGGTCCGTAGATACTAGCAATGAGACATTCTATGTCCATTATTTTGACTGATGCAAAAATAAAATTACCTCCTGTGTCCTTATAAATTTTTTTAAAACTAAAATTCGAAGTTATTATTGAGCAAAATAGCCACTCCGCGAGAATGTGAATTGTTAGACGCAAAGAAACATTTATAACCCCATTCTGCACGAATATAGTTTTCTAATTTTGGTCGAAAATGGGTAATATGTGTCATTTTGTTGTAGAACGAAAGCCAATGTTGCCATGTCGGTTTTTTTGGGTGTTTTTTTTGTGTGTGTGTACAACGAGATCCAATGTTGCTGTGTTATTTTGTTCTACAATAAAAACCAATGTTGCTGTGTCAATTTCTTGTACAATAAGAACCAATGATGATGTGTCATTTTGTTGTACAAGAAGAACTAATGTTGTTGTGTCAATTTGTTGCACAAACGAGAGTCAATGTGTGCTGTTTTTTTTTTTTTTTTTTTTGTACAATGAAAACCAACGTTTCTCTCTCGTTTTGTTGTACAATAAGAACCAATGGTCCGTGTCATTTTGCTGCACAATGAGAACCAATGCTTCTCTCTCTCGTGTTGCTGTACAATAAAAACCAATGTTGCTGCGTCATTTTGTTCTACAATAACAACCAATCTTGTTGGATCATTTTGTTCTACAATATAACCAATGTTGATGGTTCATTTTGTTGCACAATGCAATACGAACTAATGTTGCCATATCATTTTGTTTTACAATAAGAACCAATGTAGCTGTGCCATTTTGTTGAACAGTCAGAGCCAATGTCGCTGTGTCATTTTGTTGCACAATGAGGACCAATGTTGCTGTGCCATTTTGTTGTACAGTAAGAACCATTGCATGTTCCCGTGTCATTTTCATATAGAGTAAGAACCAGTGTAGCTATGTCATTTTGTTGTACATTAGAATCCAATGTTGCTGTCTTATTTTGTTCTACAATAAGAACTACTTTTGTTGTGTCTTTTTTGTTCTACAATAAGAACCAATGTTGCTGTGTCATTTTTTTGTACAATGAGAACCAGTGTTGCTGTATCATTTTGTTGTACAATAAGAACTAAATGTTGCTGTGTCATTTTGTTTTACAATGAGAACCAATGTTGCTGTGTCATTTCCGTGTACAAAGAGAACTAATTTTGCTGTGTCATTTTGTCGAACAATGAGAACTAATGTTCTGTGTCATTTTGTCGAACAATGAGAACTAATGTTGCTGTGTCATTTTGTCGAACAATGAGAACTAATGTTGCTGTGTCATTTTGTCGAACAATGAGAACTAATGTTTGCTGTGTCATTTTGTCAAACAATGAGAACTAATGTTGCTGTGTCATTTTGTCGAACAATGTGAACTTATGTTGCTGTGACGTTTGGTTGTGCACTACGAACTAATGATGCTGTGTCATTCTGTTGTCCAATGAGAACTAATAATGTTGCTGCATCATTTTGATGTACAATGAGAAGTTATGTTGCTGACTCATGTTGCTGTTCAATGAGAGCTAATGTTGCTGTGTCATTTTGTTGTACAATGGAAAACAATGTCGCCGTGTTATTTTGTTGTACAATAAGAACTAATGTTGCTGTTTCGTTTTGTTGTACAATAACAACCAATATAGCTCTGTAGTCTTGTTGTACAATGATTATGAATGTTGCCGTGTCAACTTGTTGTACAATGAGAACTAATGTTGCTATGTCATTTTGTTGTACAATAACAACCAATATAGCTGTGTAGTCTTGTTGTACAATGATTATGAATGTTGCCGTGTCAACTTGTTGTACAATGAGAACTAATGTTGCTGTGTCATTTTGTTGTACAATAACAACCAATATAGCTGTGTAGTCTTGTTGTACAATGATTATTAATGGTGCCGTGTCAAACTTGTTGTACAATGAGAACTAATGTTGCTGTGTCATTTTGTTGCGTAATGAGAAACCGTGTAGCTATGTATGTCTTTTTGTTGTACAATAAGAACCATTTTTGCCTTGCCATTTTCTTGTACAACCAGAACTAATGTTGCTGTGTCATGTTGTACAATGAAAATTAATGTTGCCCGTGTCATTTTGTTGTACAATGAGAAGTAACGTTGCCGAGTGATTTTGTTGTACAATGTGCACATCAATGTTGCTATACCACTTTCTTATATATTTTATATATATATATATATATATAGAGAGAGAGAGAGAGAGAGAGAGAGAGAGAGAGAGAGAGAGAGAGAGAGAGCCGGAATAGCTCAGTTGGTAGAGCGCCTGAGTCGTAATCTTGGTAATCCTGGGGTTGCGGGTTCGAACCTCCGCCGGGGCGTTTCGGTACAGGGGGATTTTTCCCTCGGAGTTAACATTGGTTCTGACTCCATTTCCCATACAGTCCTTAGAATGAGACTATAAACCGAGTTCCGTGTGTGAACGCACGCATAACATCTTTTACACACGTAAAATCCCATCACCAACATGCAGAAGAGTAGGCCAGTTTGGCCGTTGGTAAGGATGACACGTTACACATAGCATGCACCCTGAGTGAGAAACGGAAAGAATGAAGGAAGTAAGGAAAATGAGCGAGCGACATTGAACGATACTGACTGGATGACACGGGAAACGCCTGAATGAAGCACCAGCTGGCAGCTCTTCAGTCGACACTACCCAGGTAGGCAGGCCGTTGTGTAAACGAGTGTGGATTGTAAAGCGCCCATAGCTTGGTCTCTAGCCGAGAATAGGCGCTATATAAGTATTCATTATTATTATTGTTATTATTATTATTATATACCATCAATGTTTCTGTGTCACTACTTTTTATGGTATGTACCACCAATTAAGGCACGTTACGTTGTCGCGCCAAATGCACCATCAATTTCGGTGTATCACTATGTTGTGTTTTATGTGCAATCAACGTTCTTGTGTCACTCTATTGTATAATATGTATCATGAATGTTGCTGTCACTATGTTGTACCATATTTACTATCAATATGGCCGAGTCACCATATTGTATTCTACAATCGATGTTGCCGTGTCTTTATATTTTGCCATGCATATCAATAATAATATTGCCGTGTCACAATGTTGTGTTAAGTGTACTATCAACGTGGATGTGTCACAATGGGTATTACAAGTATCATAGTTGTGCTACTATCTGTACCCATCGTCAACACATTGCAGGCCTGCAAGGGTGGTACAGGACTGCTCTAATGGCAGGCGAAGACCGTGCTTCTCTGAATCCTCCCCAGCACCTTTGGTGTTTCTTTTTCTTCATCATAGTTGTGCTACTATACCGTACCATACATACCATCCATGTTGCTGCGTCACTATGTTGTATTGTATGTAGAATCAGTGTTGTTGTTGCTGTGTCATTATGTCATATCTACCATCAGTGTTGCCAATGGCACTCTGTTGTACCGTATGTGCCATCACAGTTTTGTATCATAGTGATACGCCACTCTGTTTTACAATGTGTAAAATTAATCCTGTCATGGCACTATGTCGCACAGTATGCACCACAAATGGTATTGTGTCACCACATTGTATTCTGTGTACCATCAATGTTGCTGTGTCACTAAGTTATTTGATACGTACCATCGATGTTGCTGTGTGCTATATTGCACAATGCCTACCATCAATGTTGCCATGTTAGTATGATGTGTATTTCTATCATCGGTATTGTGATTCAAAGCACTATGTTGTTCAGCTTGTCCATCGAGTCAAACAAGGAGAAGAGCAAAGATCTAAACCAAAGTGGAAGAAACTGGATCCAAAGAGGCGACAGACTTGCCGAACATTCTTTGTCCTCAGAGTGACAACAGAAAACCACTTGAAACAACCACGTGACCAGCAGAGTGAAGAAATGAAACAGGAGAGTGAAGAAATAAATACAAGAGTGAAGTGATAAAATAGCAGAGTGAAGAACTGAGCATTGCCAAGGACATCCACGCTGTTGGTTCGGATGAGGAATTTGCACAGGCCCTCGATGCCAGGCGCCTGAAACTCAACCTGCCACGAGCACACGAGACTAAAGATTGGAAGAAACTGGATGCAAAAATCGTCCAAAGACTCGATGCACTGATAGGGAAAAGCACCTGGAACACAAACTAGCCACATATGGGGACATTGTGTATGCCACATGTAGAAACGCCTATGGAGCAAAACTACCTAAAGAGAAAACACCT
>JADBJO010007724.1:105000-107700 GCA_016801955.1 Conus betulinus | reverse complement strand
CATTCAGCAATCCATGGTCTGTACACTTTCCATAACGCAGCTTATTATGCCTTCTCTTTTCTCCTCACACCCAAACGCCCACTGAGAAAAGCATGTCACACCACCGTTCAAGTACTAAACTTCAAGCGTTTCTTTCTCTCATACGAATATGTCGAGGAAGCTGGTGACTTGCTTTGGATGCTTCATCTCTGATGACTATCATGGCTTTGGGTCCATTACTATATCCATTTTACTTGCATCGTTGTATGACAACCGTAAAGGCTTACTGCATTGGGAGCAACTTATTATTCCTGGAATCGTTTTCTGGAAGTTTTTTTGAATGCCACACTACTGCTGTGCAGGTATACATCAAAACACATTCCGGATCAGTTCTCACAAAGGGGAGGAAAGAGGGGACGGGGGAAGGGAGAAGGGTTTGGAGCTCGGGTGAAGGTTGCTGCAAGTCCTCTGTGAAGGATGCATTCAAGGCAATGAGACGGAGGGTGCTGGCAATGACAGGCTGAGAAGTGGTGCTGATGATTCCTTGTGTGCGCGAAAAGAGGCCTCTTGCTGGGCATAATGCCGCCTTTATAAGCCGTGTTCAGCAATCCTGCTGCGTTTCCTTCGTCGTTGATTTTTTTTTTTCATTTCCTTTCCCTCTGAGCAATGTTTCTCACAGGTTTAGTTCCAAAATGATGTCAATGTGGATTGCGAGTCGGTGCATTCTATCGGTGGTGGCGTTGTTGTTAGATTGTGTTGTTGTAGTTATCTAAAGGAAGTTCTTGTTGTTGTCCTTGTTCTTCTATTCTTGTTGTTGTGATTGCTGTTTTTTCTTGTTTTTGTTCTTTTTTGTCATTGCTATTGCTTTTTTTTTTTCTATAATTGTAATGTGTTGTTGTTCCTGTTATTGTTGTTGTTTTGTTCATGATGGTACCTTGTTGTTGCTCTTGCTGTTCCTGTCGATCTCCATTGTATTGCTGTTTCTGCTACTGATGATCATGATATCAGTATCAAATTGCTAGTGGCGGTGCTGATGGCGGTGGTGGTGGTGGTGGTAGTGGTGCTGGTGGGAGGTGGTAGAGGCAGTGGTGATGTCGTTGGTAGTAGTGGTGGTGGCGATGGTGGTGGTGGTGGTGGTGGTTGCAGCGGTGTGTGTTGTGTGTGTGTGTGTGTGTGTGTGTGTGTGTGTGTGTGTGTGTGTGTGGTGTGTGGTGTGTGTGAGTGTGCGCGCGCGCGCGTGTGTGTGTGTATGTATGTGTGTGTGTGGGTGTGTGTGCGTGCGTGCGTGCGTGCGTTTGTGCGTGCGTGCGTGTGTGCGTGCGTGCGTGCGTGCGTGCGTGCGTGCGTGCGTGTGTGTGTGTGTGTGTGTGTGTGTGTGTGTGTGTGTGTGTGTGTGTGTGTGTGTTTTGTGTGTGTGTGTGTGTGTGTGTGTGTGTGTGTGTGTGTGTGTGTGTGTGTGTGTGTGGGTGTGTGTGTGTGTGTGTGTGCGTGTGGCATGGCAAACATATCACGTTCATATTAGACAGGGACAGCCCTGCATGTATGGCTAGTAACCCTATCCCCAATGATGGCCAGCAGAGAAGAGCTGTTGGCCTACGTGTCTCCCAAGATGAAGGACGTGCTATTGATTTAATTACGTACGTCTCACATTTCTCCTGAGCGGTCAAACTTAATGGAACGGGGAGGGGGAGGGGGGGTGGGGGGCATGTCACTGTAATCCTCGCCCTTCGTACAGACAGGCTAAAGCAGTCCTCTGGGCAGGTGCTGACAGCGACAGGAAGACACGTGGCGCTGGTAAATTCCCTTCTGTACATGTAACAGGGTTGCTGCTGGGCTAAATGCCCTTTTAGTTGGCGTCATAAACACCTGGTGTACTCCCTGGCGCGTGGCTGCTTTGATCTGCTATGTAGCTGTAGTCAACGTATCGAGCTGCAGTGGTCAACGCTGAAGAAACAGAGGAGAGGACATGAGAACCATGGCTGAATATGTCCAGAGTCAGGAGGAAAAGGGTCAAACTGACCAGAATGTGGCAGCTGGTCCTTTGGGTGAGATTTTTTTTTTATCCAAAGGGCCAGCTATCGCCCAAAGGACCAGCTATCACACTGTGATCAGTTTGAGCCCTTTTCCCTCCTGTTTCAAGTCCTGCAGGCCAGATGTCCTGTCCAGAGTCACTTTTGATCCTGAACCATAACTGTTATACAAAACAAGATCGATGTCTCTTCTTCAGCTGTGTTTACTCTTTCCATCATTTTTTTTTAAGTATTTATAATAACTCAACCGAACAACGTGAACAAAACGAATCACAAGACAAAACACGAACATGTTTTTTTGACCTCTCAGGTCTTCTTCAGTTAAGATAAATAACACTCAGGACAACGAAAATGAAGAACTAGCAATTATTTTCGTTTGTCAAATTCGACGCAAGATGGGCGTTTGAATCATTTGTTTGCATTGTTTCTGAGTTTTTTTTTTTTTTTTGCCTGATGAAGACCTGAGAGGTCGAAACGCTTCGTATTTGGTCTTGTGATTCGTCGTTCCAGCGCGATCATCTTGCTTCGAATTTGACAAAGTGATTGCTCGTTCTTCAATTTCGTTGACCTGAACTTTGTTTATCTTGCCTGAAAAAGATCTAAGAGGTCGAAACGCGTCGTGTTTTGTCTTGTGATTCCTTTGTTCACTTTATCATAAATACGTTTTTTGAAATTTGTCAGATTTCCGCTT
>JADBJO010007724.1:97500-100000 GCA_016801955.1 Conus betulinus | reverse complement strand
CATCCTCATTTTCATCGATCAGCATAAAAAAAAAGTCTTAAATTCTGTGGCCCTTCATGCCCTGTCTGCATGGTGACTTCAGTTATGATGTCCTCTCCACGTTTGTGCTGAGTTGTGGAACCGGCGTGAGTGAGATCTCCCCTTCTGGAGGGCGCCACCAAGTCCATCCAGCAATAGCCCCCATGGACCCACCGATACTGGTGACCCGGCGGAATCAAACTAAGACCCCAGACGTGAAGAGGACATCAAAACTGAGGTCACCATGAAGACAGGGCATGAAGGGCAACAGAAATTTGCTGCCGAGTCACTTCGGTGGTGTTCAGTGGCGCCTGTTCTGATTCAACATACCCAGGACACCGCATAATGAGCCCCTACTGACGACAATTGCTAAGTCGCGGATTTCGGCGTAAATGAGCTCTCCCCCCGGAGGTCGTCATCACGTCCGTCCAACGACAACCCCTATGAACTCACCGACACTGGCGACCCTGGCAGAATCAAACTAAGGCTACAGACGTAGAGAGGGCATCGTAACTGAGGTCGCCATAAAGACAGGGCATAAAGGGCCACAGAATTTTGAGACTTTTTTTTATGCTAATAGATGAGAATGAAGATAATGATGATGCTACGGATTTTCATTCCGGTCTAAGACTGCATGACCGGGCTGTTCTCTACGCTTACTTTAATGATATATCCCGGCGTCAACCAGGCCCGAGAGATACATACATCTGCAGTGTTCGTCAGGAAATTTGAACAACACTCTCAGAAAACGCATCCATTAAGTGGAAGAAACTCGACTGTATGGTCCCAGTCCCAGTCTCCCCAACTGATCCCGTAGCAAACTCAACTCTGGGTAAAAGCCAGTCGGGGCAGAAAAATCCCAATCAAATGATGCGATGTGAATCGAACCCACGACTTCCCAGTCGGGAGTCCGAGACGCTAGGCACTTCGCCACGGCGGCTGGTTGGGTTCATGATTTTGTTATGGAAGGTTAAACCAGCGGAAAAAGAGGGATTGACTCTGTGTTCCAACATACCTTGCCTTACAAACGGTAAATTTCCAACAGTTCACTATTCCTGTGGCCAGTAAGCTGCACGGCTTCAAACATGAGCGTTATAAAAAAAAAAAAAGAAAGAAAAGAAAAAAAAGAAAAGAAAAAAAGCTTCGTTTTTGTCGTAGTCGTCAAAAAGAGAACAAAACTGATTACGCTGCGCTCTCTCTCTCTCTCTCTCTCTCTCTCTCTCTCTCTCTCTCTCTCTCTCTCTCTCTCTCTCCGCTGTTCAGAAATTCCAGGGCCAGAGCACAATTTGCATGCCTGAATTTCCCTCCTGTTATATAGAGGTTTTCATAGTCTAGCCTGTCCCCTCTAACCCCTAAACTTGTGGCAGATTTGAAGAAATACGAGAGACGCAAACGACGTTTTTTGCCTCGGAAGGGAAGGTGAAAACAAATTGCTTTTCCAAAAAGGAGGGAAGGTAAATACCCCCAGCAAATCCATATTTACATAAGCACAAGGAAGGGAAAGAGAATCTAGCTTGTATGGAAAGAGCCGCGAATCTGGATTCAGTTCTGGCATGGAGGAAGAGAAAGACAGCCAACGATCTTTCTTACAGGACTAGAAATAAGACCAAACCTGTTTCAACATGACGAAGGACACAGAGCCAAGCAAAATTCTGCTGTGAAGGAAGTGAAATTAGACTGTATCAGCATGAGAGAAAGAAAGTTAAACAGAACAAAACAGAGAGAAAGAGAAGGGAAGAAAAAAAAAATCGGAACGTTACAACACAGTGTGAATTGAGCAAAAGCTCAGTATAAAGACGATTTGACTCGAGGGGAGAGAGAAAAAAAAAAACTCTCTCTCTCTCTCTCTCTCTCTCTTCTCTCTCTCTCTCTCTCTCTCTCTCTCTCTCTCTCTCTCTAACAGAATACATAAACTGTACGTTGGGACTTTAGTCCCGTTTCTTTTTCTATGTTTATTAATTAATTAACTTTAGAGGTGATAGATAATGGTAAGCGCGGAGCTCAGTTAGTAAACGATGCATTGGAAATTTTCATCCTCCCCTCTTAGCTGACGACGTTATATTAATGTCAGAAACGATAGTTGGTCTCTAAAATCAATTAAATAGTTTAGAAAGAGCCTCTGTGTCACTCCAGTTGAAAGTAAGCATGGCAGAAAGTAATATCAAAGTGTTTAGGAAAGGTGGGCATCTCGCTGCATGGGAAAATGGATGTACAATAGCCTGTGCCAGTGGTGAATCTTTATAAACTACTTGGGCATACTTTTAGATTTGGTGTGTCAGATAGCTGTGTACATTCTAACCGTTTTTTTGGTCTTTAAAAATTATCGTAATTTTACATGTCCGCTCTGTCATGAAGATGATGAAAATGAAGTTCATTTTGTTCTGTCTTGTCCTGTACCACACGTTATTAGACAACAATTAATCCTGCTAAAGTATCTAAGAAAACCTTGTTTCTTCAAACACATGTTAATGGCGTCATCGAA
>JADBJO010007724.1:85000-92500 GCA_016801955.1 Conus betulinus | reverse complement strand
GTGGTGTGTTCGGTGGCGCCTGTTCTGATCTAACATACGCAGGACACCACCTACTAAGCCCCCTACTGACGACAATAATTGCTTAGTCGCGGAGCCGGCGTGAGTGAGCTCTCCCTCCGGAGGGCGCCACACGTCCGTCCAACGACAGCCCCCATGGACTCGCCGATACCGGTGACCCCGACGGAACCAAACCTAGACCACAGACGTGGAGAGGACATCAAAATTGAGGTCACCATGAGAGCAGGGCATGAAGGGCCACAGAACTTGAGACTTTTTTTTTTTTAATGCTGATCGATGAGAATGAGAATGATTAAGATGATGCTACGGATTTCCATTTCGGTCTGAGACTACATGACAGGGCTGTACTCTACGCTTCCTTTCATAATATATCCCGGCGTCGTCAACCAGGCCCGAGAGATACAGGCACCTGCAGTGTTGGTCAGGAAATTTGAGCAACACTCTCAGAAACGCATCCATTAAGTCTTCCCAACTGAGCCCGCAGCAAACTCAACTCTGGGTAGGAGCTGGTCGGGGCAGAAAAAAACCCCATGACTCTGATGGGATTCGAACCCACGACCTCCCAGCCGGGAGTCCGCGACGCTAACCACTTCGCCACGGCGGCTGGTCTGCAGCTGGATTTCACTCATAAGCTGTCCTAAATGACATCGGGTGGCTCGTTTCAGAGCACGACTGCGGGTCGACCCGTTAATCCGATTTGATTGCGGAGTTAGCGATGGAGGACAACAAAACCATACCCTCTGGCAAATCATAAGCGTGCATTTCTCTGCCTAAACAGAGCCTAAACAGAGAACTTAACCATGGTGGCACCAGAATAAAAGACAATCTGGCACAGCGACCTGCAACTGGATCATTTTGCAAGGCCATGAGTCCTGGACCTCTGTGATAAAGCTGTGACTGTTCACATGGTGCAGAAGAAAATCAGTTCCCACCCCACTGTCGATCTGTCTCTCCAACAGTCATTTGGGAGCGACAGGCAGTCTTTCTCCTTGCACGTTGCCATCTGCCACATAGCACTGTGAGGAAGTTCCCTACAGAAATCCACTGTCTAGCTATTCACCATAACGCCGCTTTCACACAGCATCCCTTCTCTCCTTACACCCACGCCTGTTGAGCAAGCATGTCATATCATAAATCAAGTACTATACTTCAACCGCCTCTTTCTCTCTCATGAATATATCGAGGACGTTGGTGAGCGCAAAGCATGCTTCATCTCTCATGAATATGTGAACTATCGTGGCTCTGGGTCTATTGCTCTTTCCATTTAAACTTATTCTGCATCTGTATGACAACCAAAAAGGCTTGCTGCATGGGGGCGAGTCACTTCTCGTTCCTGGAATCGTTTCAGTAAGGTTTCAATGTCGACCATGAATGCATCAAACACATTTCATATTCATTTTGACAAAGAGGAAAAGAGGAGGTCTAAGGTAAGGGAGAATGGTTTGGAATTTGGGAGAAGGTGCTGCAAGTCCTCTGTGAAAGACGAATCCAGGGCAATAAGATGGAGAGTGCTAGGAATGACAGGCTGACAAGTGGTGCTGACGATTCCGTTACATTATATTAATTACCTGTGCAAAATGGGCTCCAACGTGACCGAATTAATACAAAAAAAACAAACTGATTACACACTTTTTTCCCCTGTGTTAAAATTTCAACAATAAGACTTGTGTGGCCTATCATTGACTACGTAGTCTTTGGGTTTGCAATACAGTAGTCTTTGCTATAACCCGCATAAATGATTATCCGTTGAACCTATGTAACAAAAGGAATCATGCAAGTTATTGGGTGATATCCTTTTTGGTAGTGTTCTGATTACTCACTTGGACAAAATAAGGATAGAGCATGTTTTAAGCACCCGACGCCGCAGTCCGAAAGGTCGAAGTTCAGGCCAGTATCGAGGCTCGTGTCAGTAAGTGACGTTTGGAACGAGTAAAAAGTTGGAAATTGCTGAAGTTTCGAGCACAGTCGATATTCTCTCTCTCTCTCTCTCTCTCTCTCTCTCTCTCTCTCTCTCTCTCTCTCTCTCTCTCTCTGCATGATCATGCATGCGTGCATGCGTGCGTGTGTGCGTGTTTGTGTGTGCGCGCGCGCGCGTGTGTGTGTGTGTGTGTGTGTGTGTGTGTGCGCGCGCGCGCACGCGCGCACCTCTTTCTCTCCGATGAACATGTTGAGGAAGTTGGTGGGAGCAAAGAAAGATTTATCTCTGAAGAATATGTGAACTATGACGGCTCTGAGTCCATTACTATTTTCGTTTAAACTTACTCTGCACCATTGTATGACAACCAGAAAGGCTTGCGGCTGTATGGGGGCAAGTTATCATTCCTGGAATAGTTTCCATCTGATTTCTATGCAACACTGCCGTCCATGAATATAGTATATACTTTTTTTATATTGATCTTAACAAAGGGGAGGAAAGGGGGGTCTGAGGGAACGGAGAAGAATGCTGTAAGTCCTCTGTGAAGGATGCATTCAGGGCAATGAGACGGAGGGTGCTGGCAATGACAGGCTGAGAAGTGGTGCTGATGATTCCTTGTGTGCACGAAAAGAAGCCTCTTGCTGTGCATAATGCCGCCTTTGTAAGCCCAGCTCAGCGATCCTGCTACATTGCGTCTTTGGCATTTTTTTTCTTCCTTTCTTTTTGAGAATTGCTGTTCCCAGGTGTAGGTACAAAATGACGGCAAAGCATGGCTGCAAGTGGCATATATTGCTGGTGGTTTTGTTGTTGAAGGTTTTGTTGTTGGTGGTGTTGTGACGTTGTTGTTGTTGCTATTGTTGTTGTTGTTGTTGTTGTTGTAAGTTGTTTTCGCTGTTGTTTTTGTTGTTGACTTCATTGTCATTGTAGTTGATGTTGTTTAGTTTATGGTGGTATCTTGTTCCTGTTGCTGTTCCTGATGACCTCATTTTGTGTTGTGGTTGCTGTTGCCGTTGGTCATGATAGCAGTATGTAACTGACAGTGGTGGTGGTGGTGGTGGTGGTGGTGGTGGTGGTGGTGGTGTGTGTGTGTGTGTGTGTGTGTGTGTGTGTGTGTGTGTGTGTGTGTGTGTGTGTGTGTGTGTGTGTGTCCGTGCTGCGTGACAGACATATCAAGTACAAATTAGACAGGGACAGGTCTACATATACAGCCAGGAACCCGATCCCAAATGATGGCCATCACAGAAGATCTGTTGGCCCACGTGTCTTCCGAGACCAGTGCCCTTCTGTTTATTCAATAGCGTCAGTGTCACATTTCTCCTGAGCGGTCAAACTGAATGGAAGAATGGGGTGTGTCACAGTAGTCCTCACCCTTTGTGAAGACAGACTAAAACGATCCTCTGGGTTGGTGGTGACAGCAATAGGAAGGTATGTGGCGCTGGTGAATTCCTGTTGTAACAAGGTTTGCTGCTGGGCCTGATGGCCTTTTTGTTGGTGTCATGATCGCATGGTGTACCTCCCTGGTATGTGACTGCTTTGACCTGCTGTGTAGCTGTAGCCAGCGTATCCAGCTTCAGTGGTTAACAGAGGAGCAGACACGTACTCTAGTGTTGAATATGTCCTGTCACTATTGGTCCCTCCAAATTAAAATTGGGTGGTTTTCCTCAGGCTGTGTTCACATTTTCCATCAAATTTGGTTAAAAGCGGATCAACAGGGTTCTTTTTCTGTAATCACACTGACAGACAGAACAAAGAACACCGAGATGCAGTAGAAAACAATACTTCTTGAATGGGGAGGGGATGTACGAAGATGTGAGCTTTTCGTTGCCGTTGTGTTTGGTGATTTTTCGGTTTACTCACCAAGGAGGTTATGCCCATCTACTAGTTAATGTATTTTTTGTTATCTACTTTAGAGTATAATTTTTGAATAGACATAGAAACAAACATGCACACACATTGCCTCGTTAAACCGACAGAATGATCTGCAAGAACCAGTACATTCATTATGCATTTTTTCTGTGTCAGTGACACCAGTGAAGCAGGTGCGAATTTGCCCTTTACAAGGACATGCATAAGACTATCAGCCGATCATCGCTGGGGGTGGGGGGTGGGGGGAACAGGACTAAAAGTAGTGTTGATGATTCCAGAGGGGGCAGGAGGAATCGTGCATGTTCTTATCCTTGCTGTTGCTGTTTTTACCAGTGGCTTTGTAAACGACGAAATAGTCATGCAAGTGTTTCCCTGAAATTTTGGCGATTTGCTTAACTAGCGTTTATGCATGCTATTCCGACTTTTGGTCACAAATAGGATGACAACATAGCGTTGGTAATGGTGGTGCAGTTGCTGCCTGTACAACCTGCTGGATTTCCCTTACTTCTGTGCAAGTCTGCTGTTCTGAAGTAGGGGTGTAAAAAACTGGAATTACTGTTGGGAAGGAAAGGGAGAGGGACGTAGAGCTGCAGGAGATGCGGGGTGCAGTAATGAAATTAGTTGTAGTTATTCTCGCTGCTTTCACTCCAATTCTACTGCAGGTGCTGCTGCTAGTGATGATGTCCCTGCTTCTGCCTTATTCATGGTTTGTCTTCGATTCGTGGTTTGGAGACAAACTGATGGAAATAAGATGACTGAACCACTACCATTCTTGATTCAATGTTGACGACAGCCTCAGGGATGTCTGTGAATGTCACAGCGACTCGTTATCAAGGCTGAGACTGTGTACGCTCCTTATCCAAGGAACGGGTATATGCCGGCTGCACACTGGCCATTCGGACAAGAAAACAAAAAGAAACACCCGGAGGTGCGGGCAGGAACCAAAGAAGTACTGTCTGCAACTCCGAACAAACCAGCTGGGAACGACCCTGCACCACCCTTGGAAGCCTGAGCTGTGTTCACATAGGGTGCAGGCACGCACAGGGCATTCCATTTACACGTGAAGGGACATGATTCCTAACTACAGGGCATTCCGTTTACACGTGAAGGGACATGATTGCTAGCTACAGGGCATTCCATTTACACGTGAAGGGGCATGATTGCTAGCTACAGGGCATTCCATTTACACGTGAAGGGACATGATTGCTAGCTACAGGGCATTCCATTTACACGTGAAGGGACATGATTGCTAGCTACAGGGCATTTCATTCACACACGTGAAGGACATGATTGCTAGCTACAGGGCATTCCACTTACACGTGAAGGGACATGATTGCTAGCTACAGGGCATTCCATTTACACACGTGAAGGGACATGATTGCTAGCTACAGGGCATTCCATTCACACGAAGGGGGCATGATTGCTAACTACAGGGCATTCCATTTACACGTGAAGGGACATGATTGCTGCCTACAGGGCATTCCATTTACACGTGAAGGGACATGATTGCTAGCTACAGGGCATTTCATTTACACGTGAAGGGACATGATTGCTAACTACAGGGCATTCCATTTACACGTGAAGGGACATGATTGCTAGCTACAGGGCATTCCATCACACGTGAAGGGACATGATTGCTAGCTACAGGACATTCCATTTACACGTGAAGGGACATAATGGCTAGCTACAGGGCATTCCATTTACACGTGAAGGGACATGATTGCTAGCTACAGGGCATTCCTTTTACACGTGAAGGGACATGATTGCTAACTGGAAGACGCTATTGTGTAATGGCCACCGGATGCGGTACGACAGATCCTCAACGGGAGCTTTCCCATGGGTGTACCAGCCCATATTTCATGACTGCAGAGCCCACTGGCAAAAAACTCTACCATCAAGGAACTGGCGTGGGGATCCCATAAGGCGGCAGTTGCTCGACGGTGGCGTTTTTTTGCCAGTGGGCTCTGCAGTCATGAGCAGCTGCACACTGGCCATTTGTGTTTCAACTCATTCGTACCTTTTAAAGAGCGAAGAAACTCTGTGGGTGATTCCATATCATGTACGACTCACAATGAACATATTTTTTTAGAGTGTTGGGAATCACATGATGTGAGACATAAACAGTATACAGCAGACTCCATGAAAACCTTGTTCAGAGATGTTTCACCTGATGTGCTCTTTGAATTTTTGAAGAGATTAACATTTTGTTTTTATCTGATCTGAGACTTGACAGTAGAAATGTGTTTTAACAAACTTTCTTATGTGTTTGTAGGTGTGTTTTAAGGGGTAATGTGAATGACTGACTTGTGAGTTAATTTCAATGTGGTGACAGCGTTGATATGGCCCTTTTCGGTTGGCATGGCTCTTTAGCAACGTTACCTTATCTTATGCAAGATAGCGATCATTCACGTTGAACACTCCTAGTTATGACATGGTGCACCTGTTTCAGATTGGAAATCGAAAACGGAAAAAACATGGCTAAACAATTCGTGGCTAGAACAGACTGATCGCCTTGCAAAACAAGGAACAAGAAAAAAATGTTGCACGTTGTTGAACTGTCATGTTGGTTACTGTGAACACAATTTCGCAGTATTATTCACACACACACACACACACACACACACACACACACACACACACACACACACACACACACACACACACACACACACACATACACGCGCGCGCGCGCGCGCGCGCGCGCATTGACACGTTACATATCCATACTCTCTCTCTCTCTCTCTCTCTCTCTCTCTCTCTCTCTCTCTCTCCCCCTCCTCCCTCCCTCCTCTCTCTCTCTCTCTCTCTCTCTCTCTCTCTCTCTCTCTCTCTCTCTCTCTCACGGATGGTCTGAAACCTTTAGGAAAGAACTAAAAAGAAAGTAATAGAAATTCTAAAGAGCTATAATGCAATTGGTCCCCCTTTATTTTGGAAGTTATTTCATACACAAACAGATCCTATGTTAACACATGCAGCAGAAATATAGAGGCTCGAAGAAAATCTGCCGAAAATACTTTTGCTGTTGAACGGTTCCTAAATATTCCATCGCATTCATCAAATACAATGGCATACGGTGATTCTGGAAGATATCCTCTGTATATTCGATCTTTTGGGAAATGCTTTAAATATTGGCTAAGGCTTACCCAACTACCTACAAGCACGTTATTATGTAAACAAGCATATGATATGTTATTGCATCAGTTTGAGTCCAGAAAGCACAACAGGGTTGCTACTGTAATGAAGGTCTTAACAGTAAATGGATTTGGTGTTGGTGTGGTATGGCTCAGTCAGGTGGTTGTCGATAAAAAGAACATTCACGTTGACATTTAAAGACCGTCTAATCTCATGATATAAATAAAACTGGCATTCCAAGACGGAAGACAATATGGAATATTCCTGGTTCTATTCTTTTAAAAGTATCTTACAGCCAGAAAAAAAAATTCTTAGTGTAGTTACTAATAAATGGCATAGGGATATGCTCGCCAGATCAGAAGTAGGACACTTGGACGGAATGCAAACAAAAGATGGTTCTAATCCTGAAGGCACTGTAGATGACCTGTGTGTAATGTGTATAGATGGTGGTGGGGAAAAAATAAAGATCACTTTATATTCCATTGTACAGCTTATACTGACATCAGAGAGAAGTCTAAACAGTTCAACATCATTGCTACAAGAAAAATGATAACCTGCATGGTTTGTTA
>JADBJO010007724.1:77500-82500 GCA_016801955.1 Conus betulinus | reverse complement strand
TGTGTGTGTGTGTGTGTGTGTGCGGCATTCCCTGTGCGCGCGCGCGCGTGTGTGTGTGTGTGTGTGTGGTGTGTGTGTGTGTGTGTGTGTGTAGTGTGTGTGTGTGTGTGTGTGTGTGTGTGAGTTGTGTTTATCGATTGCTTTGTTATGCCCAACAAACTGAAGAAAAGAAAGGATGAACCAGTGCAATATTTATGGCCTGATTTTAAAGGTCGTTAGGTACTCTATTCCTGTCTTCTCTCTACCGCACTTACCTCCCATCACTCAGGTACATCACCTCTCGGTCTGTCGATGTCTTGGGGTGGTGTGTGATCGTGGGGTGGGCGTGGTGGTGTGTGTGTGTGTGTGTGTGTGTGTGCGCGCGCAGTTCGTTGGTGTGTGTGTGTGTGTGTGGGTGATGGTGTTCGGTTTGTTGGGGATGTGTGTGTGTGTGTGTGTGTGGTTGTGTGTATGTGTGTGTGTGTGTGTGTGTTGTGCGCTGCTGTGTATGTTGTGTTGTGTGTGTTTTGTGGAGAGAGGAGAAAGACGGAGAGGAGAGAGAGTGTGTGAGGTGATGTTTTAGTTGGTGTATGTGTTGTTTTTCTTTGTTCCCCCCCGCAGTAGTCATGGGGGTGTTTATGTGTTGGTTTTGTATATAGTCTCGCTGTGTTTAAGTATGTTCATGGCTGTGGTGGTGTTTAGTGTTTGTGATTTTGTTTTGTCTGGTTTGACGTGTGGTGTGTTTCTGTTGGGTTGTCTGTGTGTCTGTCTGTCGGTTCTATCTGGTCTTCCCTCTCCTCCTCTCTCTCCGCTCTCTCTCCTCTTCTTCTCTCTCTCTCTCTCGCTCTCTCTCTCTCTGCCCTCCCTCTCTCTCCTCTCAGACGTCTGTCTGTCTGTCGTTATGTCTCTCTCTCTCTCTCTCGCTCTATCTCTCTCTCTCTCGAAGACAGGTTGTGTGTGTGTGTGTGGTGTGTTGGTGTGTGTGTTGTCTGTTGTGTGTGGTGGGTGTATCTGTCTGGCTGTCTGCCTGTCTGACTGTCTGTTGGTCGCCTGTCTGTATGTCTATCTGTCTCTCGCTCTCTATCTCTATACTCTTCTCTACCATCTCTTCTCTCTCTCTCCCTCTCGCTCTCTCTCTCTCTCTCGCGTGCGGGGCGCACGCGGAAGATGCAATAAGACGAATAATACTGATTCCAATCTCTCGTTTACAGGGTTTAGACGGATTGCTTGCTAAAACGTTGATGAACAGCCATGTCTGAAGGTGCTGGAACGTTACTCAAGTGTGTGTGTGTTGGGGTGTGTGGTGTGCGGTGACGTTGCGTGAGTGCGTGAGTGCGTGCGTGTGTGGGTGTGCGTGTGAGGTGTGAGTGTGTGTGGTGTGTGTGTATGTAATGTATGTGGTGTTTGTGGTGTTGTGTCGGTGTGTGTCGTGTGTGTGTGTTGGGTGTGTGGTGGGTGTGTGTGTTTCGCGAGCGGCCGCTAACGGGTTCATATTTGTGTGTGCGTGCGTGGGCGTGGGGGGTGTTGTGGGTCCGGCGAGGTGCGGGAGCTCATAGGCATGATGGTGCATGGGTTCGCCCTGGCTCTGGGTGAGTGTATCCCCCCCCCTCCGCGTGCGCTGTGGGCATGGGGTCAATGGGGGCGGGTTGTGAGTTGTTTTTTTTTGTCGTCAGTCGTGCTATGTGTGGTGTGTTTTTAGGTGTCGTGTGTGTCTGTGTTGTGTGTGTGTTGTCCGTGGGTGTTTTGTGTGCCCTGTTTGCTGTGTCTGTGTGGGTTCGACCACCATTGTTTGGAGTTTTTGTGTTGCTGAACACTATTTGAACGGACGAAACGAGACGAAGAGACAGAGGATGCTGTGCCCCCCATGGGCCCGACGTTGAGACCCACCCCCGCACAACCAGGCAACCCCCCAACAACCCACAAACCCCCGAGATGTGCCCCCCCCCCCCCACACCCCACCCCGCCCCCAACCCCGGTAGAGAGAGAGAGACGCAGAGGACCAGAGAGAGAAGAGACGGGACGAGAGACAGACAGAGCGAGAGGGGGGACGAGCGCCCCCAACGAGGAGATATGGTCCGTGAGAGAAGAATGAGACAGGAGGGAGAGAGGAGGGTGAAGAGACCGAGAGAGGGAGGAGAGACAGGATAGAGGAAGGACGGAGAAGAAGCGACAGCGACGAGAGGAGAGAAGACAGGAGAGGAGAGAAGAGAGAGGAAGCAGTCGCGACAGAGAGGGAGAGAAGAGAGACAGAGGAGAAGAGGAGGAGAGACCCAAGAAGAGACGAAGAGGGGGAGAGAGAGAGAGAGGAGAGATGCACCAGCCAGGGAGAGGAGGAGATTGCGAGAGAGAGAGCCAGAGAGGGGAGGAGGAGAGGGAGAGGAGGAGACAGAGACAGGAGGAGGAGACACACACGGTGAGGAGAGGGATGAGGACGAGGAGAGACAAAGACGGAGGAGAGAGGAGGAGAGAGGACAGAGGGAGGAGGGGGACAGAGAGAGACAGAGACAGAGACGAGACAGAGGACAGGGGACCAGCAGGAAGGACACACACACACACTGTCAGGCCATATATCGGAGACAGGACCGCGTACATAACTGAGAGACTGGCTGGACACAGGGTAGATAAGGGGTAGAAAGATAGATAGATGGAGAGACAGACAGAACCACGGCAAGACAGACCAGACGAGAGAAAGGAAGACAGGGGACAGACGCAGTAAGTATTCAATCTCTACTCTGGTGTTGTAACGACTGAAATGGGGCGGAAGGTAAAAAATCGGGGAAGGTTGGGTGTGTTTGCTTTCCAGGACAACGACAACATGTCATACACAGTTATATACAAAAAAAACAAAGGTTTGCTTTGGGTTGGCTAGCGCGCTCATCTCAGGCTCATATAAGAGATATCTATATCGAGCTCCTCTCTCGTCTCTCTCTATCTCTCTATCTCTCTTTATTTTATTGGGGAAAAGAACCAGGTGTACGGACAGATGTATAGCGTTTCAAAACCTCGACGCCGCACTTAAACATAAAACGGACACGGTTTGCCTCCATGTCGTTTGTTGTGGGTTATCGGTGTCGTGATACGTTGGGGGACAGTAGTATCTCCCAACACAGCAGCGGGGGCAGGGTGTGGTTTGAGCGATGAATAATGGATGTTACTGACTTTGTGCCCCTGCATTAGAGTTGATGAGAACTCCAAGACAGACTCCCTCTCTTACACGTCATATACGAGGGACCACTTAAAAGACTTTGTGCTGTGTATTTCCAGGATGACTAATCATCATCATCGCCATCGTCGTCGTGTGTCGTGGTCGTGGTTGTCGTCGTTCGTCGTCGTCGTCGTCGTCATCATCATCATCATCAACATCATCATCATCATCATCATCACCACCACCACCACCACCACACCACCATCATCTCATCATCATCATCATCACCATTCATCACATCATCATCAGCATCATCACCATCATCATCATCTCATCATCATCATCATCATCGTCGTCGGTCGTATCATCATCACCACCACCACCACCATCATCATCATCACATCATCAGTCATCATCATCATCATCATCATCATCATCATCATCATCGTCTCGTCGTCGTCGTCGTTGTCTCGATCAATCGTCGTCGTCGTCATCGTCATCGTCATCATCATCATATCATCATCATCATCATCATCATCATCGCAATAATCGTCATAAAAGTAGTGCACAACACCACACTACACTGCACTGAGCTACACTAATACTACACTGTGCTACACTACACTACTCTGCACTAAAGCACTCTGCACCACACCACACTACACAACACTTCAGTACAACGCACTACACTACACTACACTACACTAACACTACCTACGAGACACTACATCATACGACACTACACCACCACTGCATCACACTACTACCACACTCCAACATCATACACTACACTAGCCAACGCGTACACCATGTTACGCTACACCACACTACACAACTATCACAAATAAATCACCACACATTACCAGTTACACTACACTACAGTAAAACTACACTACACTACCTAAACCAACCCGACACTGCAATACACTACACTACACTACACTAACTTACACGACACTACACTACACTACACAATTACATTACACTACACTATCTCACAATTCCCTACTACACAACTCTACACAAACTACATGACACCATACTACACTTCATCACACTACATTATACTTCACTACCACTCCACTCCACTCTACACTACACGACTCCACACTCACTCAACTACACTACACTACACTACACCTACTACACTACGCTACACTACGCTACACTACGCTACAACTACGCTACACTACACCACACTACATCACACTACACTACAATAAACCACACTTTACCACACTACACTACACCATACACTACACTACACTACACTACAACACACCACACCCACACCACACCACACCACACCACACCGCACCGCACCGCACCGCACCACACCACACCACACCACACCACACCACACTACACTACACTACACCACACTACACTACACCACACTACACTACACTACACACACACTACACTACACTACACTACACTACACTACACTACAACTACACTACACTACACTACGCTACACTACGGTGCTCGTCACAGTACAGTACACCATGCCACACTGCACTAGCACAACATGACACAAGATATGGCACGAGATGGATGACTGGACCACAACCACACGACTCGCGACACATCATCGGAGTTACAAACATGATGACCACAGCAGTACAAAACACGACACAACAGTACAAAAAACATGACAGAATTCGACATGGCATGTCACAAAACAGCACTGTCAAGTGAGTGGCCATCTACCAACATTGCTTTCATCTGCTTTTATGTACATTTCTTTTTTTTTTTTTTTTTCTTTTTTTTTTCATCCCAGGCTGACACGGCTGCAAATCATCAGAGTTACAATCCACAGACGGGTGAACGTGAGAAGACTGCGGACGAAAAGAGAGTGAAAGGAGGGAGGGAG